>JAOPHQ010003154.1:22500-105000 GCA_030340625.1 Merluccius polli | reverse complement strand
AAGAAATAAAAAGTGACGGAGGAAGAGAGAGAACAAGAGAGACAGAAACACTGGTCTTGTAGGATTTTAAAGGGTGATAGATAGATAGATAGATAGATAGATAGATAGATAGATAGATAGATAGATAGAGAGAGAGAGAGAGAGAGAGAGAGAGAGAGAGAGAGAGAGAGAGAAAGAGCAAGACAGGAGAGAAACAGGCACCATGAGCCTGCATGTTGTTACATTATTAGAGATAAGAAACAGCCACTATGGACATCCAGAATTTAATATAGTTCATATTTAATGATATCATTAATCATGTCACTGATACATTTGGTCTCGGTACAAATTGCTTTGTGGATAATTCCACATTTTAATTTGGAAAAGGTCCTTTATTGAAGATAACAGATGAATAAACAACATAGCCTAGTTAAACAATGAGTCAGTTGAGATGACTCATTGTAGGACGAGTCAATGAGTGTATGGAAAGTCTACTGTTCAATATTTTGAATGATGCAAAAAAAATACTGAACAAAGAGGGTGAAAAAAGAGCGCTACCCAAAGTAGAAAAACAAAAATCACAACGGTGTATAGGCAATATCCTAACCATGGGCAGGTAATGAGACATTACCCTGTTCAGTGTCTTCTAAGGCCCTGTTCCTGACTCTTTAGTTATACGCCAGGCTAGTAGCTTCTAAACCATGGTTTCTCAACGGGGGCTGTACCGCCTCCTGGGGGGCGTTATAAACATTTTGGGGGGCGCTGGACGCGTGAGGGCTGGTATGGGGGCGCTTAGGTACGAATGGGGGCACCACAATTTGGCTTGTACAAAGTTCATTTGAACTCTACATTTTAAACTTTCATGGTTTGCCAACTAAAAATAAAGCTGCTGTGTGAGACCAAGAACCCGAGTCTGCTGCTTCCACTGCTGGGTAAAAGGGAGTAAACCCCGACCTCGCCCCTGGAGATCTCCCCTCTGCTCCCTGATCACGATCGGACAAGCCGAGCAGGAACGGTCTCCATAGTAACGCCCAAACAAATCCACCACAGCAGCAGCAAAACCCGGGAAACACAAACGCTACTTTTGACAGCTGTCACCTCATCTTCGCGGGCTAAAACTTAAATAACCAATTAAAACGTACACAAGCACGATTATGTAACCACGTTTAATCACACACAACATTACAATCAAATAGGGATGCACCGAATATTCGGTAACCGAATATATTCGGCCGAATATTGCAAAACAAAAGCCGTATTCGGTGGAGAGTGAAAAACAAGGCCGAACATATATATTAAATATTAGCGCCGCGGTTTAATGACGCAAGCAAACAACGTGCAGTGACGCGGTAAACATAAACAAAGATGTCGGCAGTGTGGCGATATTTCAAAGTTACGGAGAACGAAAAAAGAATTGCAGTTTGCAGACGAAATATTAAGTATAGTATAAGTAAGGGATAATGCCCGACGAAATGAATGGACTTTGCGGAAGTCCTCCGCTTCGCGTCGGACGGTTCACGCCTCCGCGTCGGACGGTTCACGCCTCCGCGTCGTCCATTAATTTCTGTTAATGGACACCTCGAAGGGCATTATCCCGCTTATACCATGGTCACTTACGAAAGAAAGACATATTTAATCAATTAATAATACTTTAACGCGTTTTAGAGTTAAAATCGTGAGTTTTTATTTTTACAAGTTGAGCGGACTATTTACTATCTTATATAACCTATCCTATTTAATATTTTATATCACATTACAACTAAAATAACATTTCCATGTTGTTTACCAGTTTCTCCAGTTAAGTAATGTACAAACATGACCTATTATGTCTCAAAAACATACATTTTGGAGGCAATGTTTAAAATCAATGCTTTAATTTCCTGTAAAATGGTCAGATTTGCTCAGCAGTACATCAAGTAGTTGGGGGCATAAATACATAAACAGCTCCAATCCAATACAAACAGGGATTTTAAAGCAAAACAATGTCAGTTGAAGTCCTCCAGTCTTAACACACCGTTCACTACAAGAACACAGCACCCTGTAGTTTTTTGGGGGGGGTTTTGTAAGGGGGGGGGGGGGGGGGGGGGGGGGGGCGGTACGAGGATCATGGAATGGTCGGGGGGGCATTTGTTCAAAAAAGGTTGAGAACCACTGTTCTAAACAAATGTTTTCTATTCATTTGTTCCAAGTGAATCTGGGGAGTAGCTGTATTTAAAAACAAACAACAGCCCTGCTGTGACGGTTGTGTCTCATCTCCTCTGTTGAGAGGGGACTTTGGTCTGGGATCCCTAGCAGAAGGCTGGGCTGGCTTGGGATGACCAACAGGGTTATCTTTAAATCCAAAACGTACAAATAAACAGATAAACAAATTATCTTTTATTCATAAGCCTATTCTTAGCCATATATTAGCCTAGCGATAAAGCTAACAAGTTATTTAGTGTTTAGCTGTGGTTAGTGGAAGAGTATGACAGAACCGAAAGGGAGCAATGCATGCGAAGCAGTACTTGTAGAAACGAGTAAATAGCTCTCTGCCTCGCACATCAGACTGACAGAGTCCGGGTCGCGCTACCTGGTTGTTTGTGTACCTGTATCTATGCTCTGTATAGGTAGAGCTTGACTGATTATCATCACGTCGTATTTCTACATAGTAGACACCATTAAAATGCTGTTAAAAAAAAAGTAGGTCTTGAAATTAGACTCCGAATCGAAAAAATAAACTATTCGCTGGTGAGCTTAATTTCCAGGCCTGCCTACAGGGCCAGCTAAAGTTAAAAACACATCCAACAATATTAGTCAGCCAAATGTTACCTCGGCTGGTCTTTCCATCCGTGGAGAATTGATGCTGCACTAAATGCGGGTGAAAGTAGGGAGGGGCTGAGCACATAGAAATCCTCCAGTGCAACGCTATACAATCCTAAACATTATATTTTTTATATGCTTTCTAGCTTTCTATTTGGCGTACGTCAATGTAACCCCCCAAAAAAACTCTTCGGATGTAGACGACCAGCGCAGGAATTTCACGAGGGCCACGAGGGCCATGGCCCTCGTGGCCCTCGCAATTTGGCCTTGTGCCCCTAAAAAATATATCTGCCCTGAGGCCACAGTGGCCTTGATGCCCCGCCCGCACTGCCCTAGTTGATATCGCGGGTTTCTCCTCTGCCTCTTCCCTGTAAACACGGCTTTGAATCATAAGCCACCCCGGACCTACGACCGGGGGGGGGGGGGGGGGGGGGCAGATAGACACCGCTAGACATACGGGACTCGCGGTGATCGCGGCTTTAGTTCCCCGTGTCTGATCGCTGTAATTCGGAGCGTGAATATCGGTTGAATATCTAATATCTTTCTAACTTTAAAAAACACTTTAGTATTTTTAAGACGATAGTCGCACATCCCTCGTAACTACGCCGTGAAGGTGAACCCTCCCGGACTCCGCTATTAACATGAACCGCTCCGCCGGAGGAGCCGCACATCCGCACGCACCGGACACCAAAATACAAACACACATGTTTTACATTTGATTGCTTTTAAATAAAGTTGTGTGCAGTTATATGGTAAATACGATTATTAAAAGTGTTCATGTCTCCTTTCTGGTCCAGAACCGCTTGGTCCATGCCGTTAATCGGCCCGTGGGCCGCCTATTAACGATACCACTATGGATACTTTTTCTATTAGCGGCCCCGCCCCCCCCCCGAAGGCGATATATTCGTCCATCACGATGTTTTACTGTAAACATCAGTAGCGTGCGGTGAGCCTCAATTTCAGTGGGGCGAAGCTACCCGTGTGGCCGACCACGCCCACAATATGTTTTTTAATGTGTATTTTTGAGCTACATTAATAGATGCTAACTAAACTAATTATGAACAAAAATACCGAACGTGCTTTGAAGCTTTGAACGTGTCAGCCGCAACACATGCATGATGTCGGGCGAATTAGTATGTGCAATGGAAACACCAACCAGGTCTGGAATCATCTTTAGCTCGAGCTGTATAATACAGTAACGAAGTGTATAGACCCCTTCGAGTGCAACGTCACAGAAATATGCGCACGCGTCTTGGGGTCAGAAAAACACCTACTCACATAGACTTCCACTAACGAAGTCCAAACAAAAAGTCTAAAATGCCGACCTGTAGCGCTGTTGGATGTGAAAATAGGACCAGCAGTGGCGTTGACCAGATTAGGACATTGTCCACTGGTTTAAGAATAAATAAATAAACTTACCCCGCCATGCAGGTGCAGTTAGCCGTGTGAATGTAGCACTTCTCCTTGTTGTAGATCACCCATGCCTTGTACAACCATGTCTTCTTCCCTTGACGCTAATTAACCCAATCTTTAATGGAAGCTGGGTCTGGCAAACTATCGCCGTCAGCCAATACCAATTTGTTGAGATATTATTCCCGGTCCTTAATCGGCAACGAGAGAGCATATTCGGAAATATTCTGAGCAGAATCGTTGACAGCCATGTTCTTCACTTTGTTTTCTGACCCCATTAGGCGCGAAAAGACGTGTGCGCACTCTCGTGGCTTGGAATGTTTACAAACAATGAAAGGGTCTATTGGCGGAGTAATTCTAGTTGAGCATGGGGCGGATAAGTTGACGACCATATAGGACTCTATTAGCGCGGGTTGAAATCCCTATTGCAGCCTGCAGGGGTACGTGATGAACATACGGAGGAGCGCGACCGTTGAGTTGAACCGCCCCAACATTGAAAGATTACGCTCAAGTAGAATTGCCACCATCCAAAACTTGATGTCAACGTACCAAAAATAGTGTAAAGGTCTACAGAAACTATAGATAGTTAATGTGATGCAAATATTATTAGAAATAGATTCATGGAGCTGGAGCAAGGATTTTTGGAGGAACTATTTTTTTGGGAGCCTGCTATTGCAAGTAGGTGGTTCGTCGCCCCACCTGCCCACATGAGCCGCACGCTACTGGTAAACATCCTCAACTGCCAATTTAAGGGACATCGCCCAACCCTAATTATGACAGTCCTGGACCGGCCCAAAAATCTGGACCGGCCCAAAAATGTGCATCGGCTCACCCGGTACGCCCGATGGCCAGTCCACCCCTGCTTGTCCCGTTAGTTAAAAATAGTAATCCAATTGTGAAATCCGTGTTGTAATCGGCAGCATACAAGCTAGTTATATTGAAAAGTAAATAAAGATTCAGACGTGCTGCGTGATGATGTGTTCAGGGGTCCGTTTCACAAAGCAGGTTTAGTGAAAACCCTGCGTTTATTAACCCTGAACTGAGGGAAACTCTGCGATTTCCGTTTCACAAAGGGAGATAACTCAAACCAGAGAAAGAGGGGCAACTCTAACCTGTTTCACAGAGAGAGATAACTTACGCTCTCGGTCAGTTACCGTAGTAACAGACTCTATGAACCTAACCTGGTCGGGACCAGGTTTTACTCAATGGATCAATGTGTCTCCGCCCTCTTTCAGCCACACACGCCATTTGATTTCCTCATTCATTCAGTCAGCGAGTTTTGGCGTAGCCGTCTGTCAAAAATCATTTAACAAAATCAGAGTCAGTGCTATTTCAGAAGTCCATTAGGCAGTAGGAGGCGACTTTTTCACGAACATGTCCTTTTGACCAGCGCTCGAAGTGGAAAAAAATAAGTGCCGGTACTCCCTTACTCACATATATATATATATATATATATATATATATATATATATATATATATAAGCGCTTTGGGTGTCTTGAAAAGCGCTATATAAATGCAATTAATTATTATTATATAATTATTATTTACTGCGCAGAGAATTAAATATTCGTCGGGAGAGGGTTATCAGACCATAGATGTATAGCCTTTCCAGACAATTATCATTTCCAGACAATTATCTTTTTCAGCGGTACCGTTTTACGTCACAGTCCACAGGTCTTATCCGTTTGAATAATGTAATCTTAAGCTGCTGTCAAGTGCGCTTCTCCCCCGCGGGATTGCACCTAAATGAAATAAATAGTTACCATTCAAGCAGTTTTCCTCTGTAATATTATTGTGATCGCAAAGGACTCCATTTAAACTTACGCAGCAGTGTTGCACTTCTTTCTAAAAACGTGTTGAAACTCGCCATATGAGCGCATTAGTAGTAGGTATATTAAGTATTTCCAATCGAGGTTGGTGACTTCCCCGTTGCCATGGTGACTCGTCCAATCGGGGCTCCATTGATGCTGGCTTTTTATAGTTGTGGTGCACGCGCTCAACCCTAGGTGGAACTCCTCTGAGTTGATCAACTTAACTCAAAACCGGTGTTGTGGAACCGAAATCCCAGAGTTTTCTATCTCAGTGGAGATAAACTCAGCGTTTAGGATTAAACTCAGAGGTTGTTAAACCTGCTTTGTGAAACGGACCCCAGGTCGGCTCAGTAAAACGACTATTAGGTTATCATGATGTGTTCAAGTGTAATGTAAAGAAAAGGGAAATTGAGATTTTGGCGAGAAACATGAGCAATACAGTTGTATAGTGCTCTAAACATTTTAGAATATATAATTAAACTACTGATGCCAATATTTATTAAACATCTGGAGGATCATGCCTGACAAGGCAGACATGTTAATTTTTCTGCAAAAAAATACCTGTTAAATTATGAGCTTATATTTTATTTCCTTTTGTGTGACCCAGCATATTATTTATTTGATTTATATACATTATGACTTATTTTTCATTTGGTGCTGCTGATATATTCTTTCTATTGTTAAGTATGTCGTTTCGAAGTGGCCTATTACATTAGCCATGTTTACTGAAGGCTAGAAACGTTTTTGTTATGCTCACTTGTTAAGCAATACCAGTTCTGTTAAAAACATATTGTCGCGTCGTCTTTCCACCAAATAATAGAAAAGTATCGATAAAGACTCGGATCGATAAGGAGTATCGATAAAGGTATCAATATCAATAAATATTAACGATCCCCATCCCTACTGATCACATAACCTGGCATAAATGCTAGTCATGTAGTTGAATGAATGAATGATTTTTTTTGTGTGTCTCATTGCCACCACTGTGGCCCATCCCATCCCAGATTACAAGACACATTTAATAACGAATACAAAAAAGAAAAAAAGTATGTTAAAAATCTGTATTTAGTGTACTGGACGTTTGTGCAAATAAATAAATGCATTTGAATTTACAGTTGAAAATATCTTGCTTGAGCTTCTGTTATGTATTCAATTCACATATATTTATACATTCTTAGTCTTAAAATCATTGTTTTATTTTATGGCCTTGCTGCCCTGGCTTTTGGCCTTTGTGCCCTCAAATAATTGACAACACGAAAGGCCAAGTGGCCTTGCCCCTAAAATTACGAAATTCCAGGCCTGTAGACGACGTACATTAGTTACCGAAATTGAGGTCATGAAAGCGGCATTCACCAAAAAGCGAGTTGTTTGCATCCCTGCTTTATAGTCTGTGCAGAGAAGAGCAACAGGACTCCAGCCTTAGGGTCCAAAAACAACACCTGTCAGCTGTCAATGGTGGATAGATTTGACCAGTTGAAAGGTAAGAAAGATTCAGGGTTACATATTAAAAAGGTAGATTTTTCTCCTTCCATGGAGATATTGTCTAAACCCCTGAAAATGTTTGTACAAATCTATCGATAAACCATCGATCCGAAAGCCAGCTGTGATTAGTGTGATTAGTGTGTGGTTACGGTCCAGGAGAGTTTTATCTGCTAATTAAATTCTTGGCCTTTCTACCAAATGCATCATTTACCTTCATTAATGTGTTCCCTGCAAGAAAACAACATCTAGCTTCTTTAAACTTATTTGATTCAAGCCCTCTTCTTCAGTATATTTCTTCTGCCATTAATATTTAATGAACTCACCAACACCTCACCACAATCAGAATTGTGTGGTTGTGTATAATCGTTTTTTTTTTTTTTTTACCAGAGATCTAACTAATTTTTTTAGTTTTCAATTTATAATCCATATTTTCGATTTGACTGTTACTGATCGCCACATCCATCGCTGGAGCGTCCTGCAGCCTGTGTTTCTCCTCACTATCTCCGCACTATCAGCACCCTCCACTGAGGCTGAATTCATGGAACAATCTGTCGTTTTAACTCCTGCTCTGCTGTGTGATCATTTTACTCCGTCCCGGGGAGACAAAGTAGAAGAATGCATTCCCCAAAAAGTGTTGAAAGGAATTCAAACTCTGAGCCGTCACCATAGTCTTCACTAGTGCTCCAGCATGCACCACTAGAGAGAGAGAGAATACAGGGTCAGAAAAATACAATGTGCGTATTTGCTGAATTCAATGGACTTGAATTGTGTGTGATTGTGTGTGTGTGTGTGAGAGAGAGAGAGAGAGAGAGAGAGAGAGAGAGAGACACACACACACACACACACACACACACACACCATTTGCCTCACATGCTCATTTCACCTTTTTCCTTCCTCCATTTCTTCTGCATCTCCTCCATCTTCTGGTCTTTCCGGTAGTTTCCGCGGGGGCCTGGATGTGTCTCACGGCCAGACTGGCAGCCAGTCCGTCTACACAGCACACAGAGGGCAGGAGATCATGTTCCACGTGTCTACAAAGCTGCCCTACACCGAGGGGGACACTCAACAGGTTCTACCGCAAACACAACACAACACATTGTGATTGTGAGGGATAGGGTAGCAGTGGCTCAGATCAAATTCTACTGCAATCAAACATCATTAAAACATTAAAATGTTGCTCTTGCCATTTGGTCTCTGAATAAGCTCTGTTCTTATATTTCATACAGACATGTCAAACGCAACATAACCGCACATGGTAACAACATGGCATTGCAAGGCAAGCTACCTGACATACAGGATATGACACAGGACATAGAAAGATAACGCCACCTGCAACATACGACATACAGTATATCAAATGTATCATCAGTGTCCTCTACCAAATCGAAGATGATTTTAGCACACTTAAATCCAATCCGTCCCTGGTGTCTAACGGCGTCTATCTCCCCTGCCTCGCCACCAAACACCTGCGCAGCTTCAGAGGAAACGCCATATAGGAAATGACATCGTCGGGCTGGTGTTTCAAGAAGAGGCGACTCCTTTTGTGCCGGACATGATTGCCTCCAACTTTCTCCATGCCTTCATCCTGGTGCAGGCAGAGAAGCCTTGCGGTGATGACACCACCTATAAGGTAGGCAGTCGCCACCGCTAGAGCAACCGTTATCTCCCAGAGCCAGACTTGCCCTCACAAGAGCACCAAAAGTCTGGGCCGGTCCAACTAGTCAAAGCTTTATTATTTGGCATTATTTACAGGTGTCTGTCACAGCCAGGGAGGATGTGCCATCGTTTGGCCCTCCCCTCCCAAACCCAGCGGTCTTCAAGATGGTGAGAGAGCAGTCGGTTTTCTTTCAAAGCGAAGCTAAGCGTTTTTGCAATATTGGAAAACCACGAAAAAAACATGTTTTGACCAAAGTGTTCAGAATCTCAATGACACAAACATTAGCACATTCGGAACGGCACCATCTGAAACATAGGTTGCATGGACCAGGTAATTCCACTTTAAATATACAACTATTTTACTGTTTATGATTGTATATCTGTGTGCGACATTATCTGACACTAATCGTGTTAGGTACCGTGTTTGGTGCTGAAGTCTCGGCACCAAACTCTATTTCTTTGGGTACTCTGAGGAGAACCCAAAGAAGGAGTTTGACCAAGACACTTTGCCATCTGAAGCTCATTGGTTGACCCTGCTCAGTGTATATGTCTGCCTCATCTCCAGGGTGCAGAGTTCAGAGAGTTCCTCCTCACTAAGCTCATCAATGCAGAGACGGCGTGCTACAAGAGTGAGCGCTTTGCCAGACTAGAGGTAAGTCAAGTCGAGTTTGACTCTCTAACCCTGGCTCTTGGTTGGTCAGTGACTCACTGTTTGATGGTCTGCGATGGTTCGGGTGGTCCAAGGTTTGTTTGCATGGTGTATTGAAAGTCGTAAGGTTCAGGCTATAAACTGCCGACTGACTGTTACATCATAAACTAAATCAAAATAATAAAACAAACCCAAAATAAACAGGCCTTAACCAACAAATGAAAATCAGTACTAAACGAATTCATCGAACAAAACAAAGCTATAAACCAAACCAATAAGCAACATGCAGCGGTTGAAGACTGATGCACACCTGCCTTCGTTAAGAGGCTCCTGAGAGACACGGTCAGGTGATGCTGTGCGCTTTGTTCAGCACCAAAAAACTACCACTGGGTGCTGCCAAACTATTCACATATTCACAAATAATTGAAAACAATATAAAATGATGAGCTTGCTTGAAAATGGCTCCAACCCCCAGTGTGTTCATGCACTGCCTGTGTGTATGTGTATTGTGTTTGTGTGTGTGTGTGTGTGTTTTTGTGTATGCGCTTGCGTGCGTTTGTGCATGCCAATGCGTGCGTATGCATGTATGTGTGTGTCAGGGTAGGAAATTCACTTTTTTCCCCCCCTTGTAATTTGTTTCGGTAGCATTTTGGATCATTTCCAGGGCAATTTTATAAGATGTTGGGAAACACCTTTTTTTTCTATATGAAAAAATAAATCTGGACCCGCTTTGCAAATACAGAGCAAAATACAGAATTCACCTTTTTTTCTCTTATTCTACTGGGGGCAGTTAAAAGCCCCCGTCATCCCAAATTCAGAGGGCAATTATATATTTTTCAGGGGCAAAATACCCCGAGCCCTTGTTCATTTCTGACAATGGTGTTTGTGTGTGTGTGTGTGTGTGTGTGTGCATAGGAGCGAACACGCGCCGCTCTGCTCGACGGTCTCCACGACGAGCTGCACAGGCGCACCCAGTGCATGCTGGGATTGAGTGTGTGTCCAGAGGAGGAACGGGGAGAAAACGGCCACGCCCATGGAGGGCTGCTGGAGTCCATCAAGGTGTGTGTTTGTTTCCTTCTATGTGTGTGTGTGTTTGTGTGTGTGCATGTGCGTGTGTGGAGGGGTGTGTTCATAGCCTATGTGTGACTGGTTTTATACTTTCATTTATTTATTTATTTACTTTCCGTCATTCATATATTGGGTAAGGTTAGAGTGAGCGGCGACGGGAGTCTCCTGCTCTTTCTCCTGCATACTAGAACAAGTGATATTGGGGGGGGGGGGGGGGGGGGTGCTGAATAATGGCACTGCTACTACCAGACACTGAGCACACTGAGCTCAGCCATATTGAATATTATAATCTCCCTTTTAAACAATTACAGTCCGGGGGACACAGCTCAATTTACCTCTCCCTCATCTCTTGGTATGCGTTTAATCTGTGCACCGGCATCTCCGCATCACTCCCAGAGGGCCATGCGAGGGCGCAGCGTTTCCATGGAGACCATGGCAAGGGGGGGAGGTGCGTTGCCCACCAGTCTGAGTGGAGGGGGTCTGGCTCACATTGGCACAGAAGTGAGTATGGGGGGGGTTACAGGAATCAATATGTTTCAGTGTTACATGTATAGTGCTGAATACCCCGCAAAACTCTCTGTCCAAATGCAAATGGAGAAGATATGTATCCAGCATTCTGTATATTATATTAATATAATGATATGCATTACATTTTGCACATTTTAAATTAACTTGTCATGTTTGGCGCTTACGCTCGCTATTTTCCTAATAGAAGAGAGTACTGCTTCATACACGTGTGTCAGTAGTCAGTTTCCACAAAAATATATTGTGGAAAAGTTGGACAGTTGACATCAATGGTCGGAGAGCTGTGTTCTCCATTGGTCCCATTTGGAAAAATTGCATCAATGGTCTAACTGCAATTTATTTGCAGACAGCGTTGAAGCAGTATGAAGCAGTACTCTCTTGTATTAGATTATTAATGTTTTAAAGGGACTTTTCATCACTGATATTTATTTCATATTTTTCTTTTAATTAATGATATTTGGACCTGAATCGATGTAAAGTGCCTGAGTACTAAGAGAAGTGCTATACCTATAAAACACATGCGGTTACTGCTGCTATTTACTGATGTGTCGATGCCTTTCTTCTTGCCCGCAGGCATCCGGTGTGAAGTCTCCGGTAAAAAGACGCTCCGGTCTTTTCCCACGTCTGCTCAGTGTCGACAGCCAGACAGATAAACAGACCTATCGCAGGTAGTTTAAACTCTCTGCCAGGTTACTGTATTTTAACTTTGAGTAGCCAGACCCGAATTTCCCAACGTTTATTTCTGGAGAATTCTCCTGCACTTCCAAAACGGGTTGTATACGATTTAGGATACATATGATTTTGTGTTCATTTGAAGGTTTAGAATCTCACCTCTAGTCTTGTTTAGGTGAGTAGTTTAGATGTCAGTTTAATCCATACTTTAGCCATTCAAAAGGTCTACACACAAGTTCTTGTGGATTACGCTAGTCATGTGTGACTACATTCCATCCGTCCACGTTTCGGGTGAACCTACTTCAGTTGCAGAACTAATAATTACATAACGGATGACTGATGGTGTGTCATTTTCACTAATCCCCAGTCACCTGAGCGAGCAGCGAAGTTTCGACAGCTGCCACCCAGCGCCAGAAGCTAGGCTGGAAACACCATCCAGTCCCAGCTCTCCAGAAGTGTACCACAACAAGGAGAGGTGTGGGTTTCTACTTACTGTCACTGTATGCCATGCCAAACATCCTGACTTATCTTACCTTGTTTGTGTCAATGTATATGCAGTATGACTCATTGTTGAGTGTCTTGCTTTTTTACCCAGACATTTTTTGGTTGTCCATTTTATTGCTTTGGGACCTTGTACATAACTTCATTTACCATTTTTTTATCGATTTATTTTCCACCAATGTCTCTTGTGAGGCTGTAATTTAGAATGAGAGCTCATTAGAACTAAAACAAGCCAGTGTAATACAGTGTTAAGTTGCTGTCTGTATTATTATGATTATTATGATTATTATGATTATTATTATTAGTGGGCTAGCTTTATAGCTAGCACACTATTGTTATTCCCACTATTTCTTTATTATTATTATTATTATTATTATTATTATTGTTCTCTCCAAAACTTTGCCGCTTAACTACTTCGTCATTCTTTGTGCTAGAAACTTCATTCAAACTTTAAAATATTCAGCTACTTTAGGAATCGACCGGGTCTTTTCAATTTTTTTATAGTTTTTAAGATTTTTAAGTTTTATTGATAGTTTTTGTCCCATTGAAATGAATGGTGGAATGTTCAGTTGTTAGAGTGATGGCAGTTGGTGATTTGAAAATATCCACACATTTTGCAAACTGCCGCTACTTCTACAATTTTCACAGTACCTTCACATATTATACATCAAAAGATTCGTATTTTCACGCTGTCACTCATATTCAAATATCTAAGCGATACCATTTATAGTTTTTGAATTATTAATGTTTGTTTGACACTCACTCTTCCAATACACACACATTGGCGCTCCACTCTAGGTCGCAGCTGGTCATTTCAAATTCAAACCAGTTTTCTAACTTGTCGATACTCCAACAATTTGTAAGCTACACAGACATATTATATATCAAACTGTTCGCCTGGTTCCCGGGATTCCTACGGTGTAAATATCTAAGCTGTGACATGTATACTTTTTGAGATAGACCGTTTGAAGCCAGCCCTGCTTTCCTCATAGAGAATAGTGGCAGTTTGGAGAGAAGCAGAGTGAGGGACCGCTAGCACCCCCCCCCCCCCCCCCCGCTCAACAAAAATCTTTGATAGCACCCCCCCCCCCCCCCCCCCCCCCCATCGGGGGCTCCCGGAAATGAGTTTTTGCAACTTGGGAACCCTGGTAGTACTAGCAGTGGTTGTATTAGTAGTTATAGTAGTACTTATAGTACTTTATAATAGTTATAGTAGTACTAGCAGTGGTTGTATTAGTAGTTATAGTAGTATTTATAGTACTTTATAGTAGTTAGTAGTCATAGTAGTACTAGCAGTGGTTGTATTATTAGTTATAGTAGTATTTATAGTACTTTATAGTAGTTAGTAGTTATAGTAGTACTAGCAGTAGTTGTATTAGTAGTTATAGTAGTATTTATAGTACTTTATAGTAGTTAGTAGTTATAGTAGTACTAGCAGTGGTTGTATTAGTAGTTATAGTAGTATGTATAATAGTTAGTAGGTATAGTATTACTAGTAGTAGTTGTATTAGTATTTGTAGTAGTACTACCAGTAATAGTAGTATTTACAGTACTTTATAGTTATAGTAGTACTAGCAGTGGTTGTATTAGTAGTTAGAGTAGTATTTATAGTACTTTATAGTTATAGTAGTACTAGCAGTGGTTGTATTAGTACTTATAGTAGTTTTCATATGAATATGTATTTATTGTAGTTAGTAGTTTATAGTAGTTTTCTTATTAATATTTATTTGTAGTAGTTTGTACTATAGTAGTATAATAGTAGTCATAGTATTTATACTCTCCTTCATGGTCTCATATTTTCTTTCATAGTAATTATTGCTCTTTGTAGACTGATCATACGTATTTCATACTCACTTTCATAGTAACTGTTGCACTTCATAGACTTTGTTTTTCTTTCATACTCATTCATGGTTTCATACACTTTAATAGAAACTGTTGCACTTCATTGACTTTAATTATATTTCTTTCATACTCACTCATGGTTTCATACTCTTTCATATTAACTGTTGCACTTCATAGACTTTGATAGTAGTGGTAGTAGTAGTAGTCCACCCTAGAGACCACCTAGTGCAGTGGTTCCCAAACCAGTCCTCAAGGACCCCCTGTTCTGCAGGTTTTTGCTCCAACTTTACTCCTGCACCCCTGATTCAATTAAGGTGTCATGAAATGTGTAGCCCTTAATTGAGTCAGGTGTGCAGAAGTAGAGCTGGAGCAAAAACCTGCAGGACAGGGGGTCTTTGAGGACAGGGGGTCTTTGGGGACAGGGGGTCCTTGAGGACTGGGTTGGGAACCACTGACCTAGTGCACGCTATCACAAACATCAATGCAGACGATTATAAAAAGGACCCAGGCAAAGGAAGAATGGCATTCTAATGCCGTCTTTTGGGCGGGTCGTCATCAGTGACGTACTTATCCACACGACACATGAACTGGGCTGGCTGTGGGCTACGCAAAACACACTCAGACACTCAGGAGTGTCTCTACCTCTGCCACGGTCCACAGCGTGTTCTTGCGCGTTCCTTCCAGTGGAGGAACGCCTTAAGGCCAAAAAGCCGCACTAAGTCGAGGCGAGACGAGCTGGTACTACCAGTGGAAAGACGGCATATATCCGGTTGCGGTCAGCTAGCCCACTTCACATTTTCTTCAGGAAATGTACTTTCTAGTTATTATTATTATTATTATTATTGGTGTTATTATTATTATTATTATAGTTAACTTACAATAACAGCAATAATACTATGAGTTATCCTAATAATGATCAGCTACACTAGAATTACACACAGTGCGCATACACAATGAGTAAAGGCACAAGGATTGCATGAATATGAGACACACAGACGCAGGACCAAATACACACAGACAGATGGATTATAGACATACTGTGTATACAATGATGATGTACTTGGGGCTTTCCATCTCTCTAGGCTTCATGTCAAACCCAAAGACAGCAACAGATTTTCCCCTTCCTCGTCAACCACAGAGGGCTTCAACAGCCATGCGGCAGAGGCAGAGGTGTGTGTGTGTGTGTGTGTGTATGTGTGTATCATCGTATATAATCTCATACTCCAATCATGAATCGGATGTAATACACTAAAAATCTTAATTTCACCTGCTTCCTCTCTCTACAACGCAATTGGGGGGGGTACGCAATTGGGGGGATGTCATGTCATCGTGCGCGCCTATCGCATGATTTAGACTTGACGGTTTCAGTTGAGTATGTGGGGATTTTTTCGGTCGCAATTGGTTTGCACATTTTTAAAAGTGGTGGGGACAAAATGAATCTTGACGAAAACTGGTGGGTACTCGTCCCCAGCGTCCCCAGCGTAACTGACGCCTATGCGTGTCACGCACCTTGGAAATTTTAAAGCGCCACAAGCAGAGCGCACTGGCCACGAACAGCGCATCATGTCGACTATAAATTCTGCTTTAGTGTCTACCTCTCTCTACCTACTCTTGCCCTTTACCTCTACCTCTCACTTAAGATGTCTGCCTGTTTATATAGGTCTTAGGTAGGTATTATAGGTATTTCTTTCTCTCTATCTTTGCATATCTCATACGCCATTTTTCTCTCCACCTCTTAATTTCTACCTCTACCATTGTCTCTTTTTTTCCCACTCCCACTCCAGAGCACTCTGTCGGTTTCCCATCATGCATCGGGGCAGAGCAACTCCTCCTGTCTGATGGTGGAGGGCCAGGGGTCTGCAGCTCCAGTCATCATGTGCCGTAGTCCCACAGGTAGCGCAGGGCCCTCACACTGGCTCTCCCACTGTGGCTCTCACACTGGGCCCTCACACTGGGCTCTCACACATACCCATTTTCCACCAACGCGAACCACTGTCATGGCAGCATGTTACATCTGCTTGGCGTATTACGTCTCGCCATCTCCAATAAATGCATTCTGAAATCAACATCTACCTGTGTCCTGTGTCGGAGGGCCCCAGCAAAAGCCACTAAGGTGGCGTGTGGCAGGGGTGAACTGCCACACATAGGTTTGTCTAACTGGGTTTCATAAGAAAATAATAAATGCACACGGAGCATCCAGTCAAATGCTTTATTAACAATCTTTTACTCTCTCCCCGCCCCACCCTTTTCTCCTATGGCAAAGGGGTTCAATCAACAGGGACTAGCATAAAATCTGTTACGATAGTAATCTATGCGATTCCATACTGAAGCAGCCCCGGTTTTTGGTTCAAGACCAGCAAAGAGTTGGTGGCGCTCTGGAACCAGTTTTCCTGGCCGAGAGCCGGTTCTTTGGCTGTCGAAACGCGAAGAACTGGTTTGCGATTAGGAACCGGCTCTGAACCGGCTCTCAAACTGCCGTGGTGGAAAAGGGGTAACTGGGTTCTCAGACTGTGGCATCACACCCAGCACCAGTGCACAGCGTTTTTAGAAGCATCTTCATCCTATATATTGGTTCTGCTGTGTGTTTCTCCTCGTGAGTGATGGACAATTTGAGCCAGGCTTCAGGTGTACTGGCTTCGACCGAGTCAGTCAGTCTTGCAATCACCCAGTCACTCGACCCGTTAAGTCGACTAGACACTGGCTCCCATCAAGACTCCTGTGTGATCGAATGTTTATTTTCTGTCCTGTTTTTGTCTTTCAAGAACTGAAAAAAACCTCCCCAAGGTCCAACTTGAAGTTCCGTTTTGACAAGCTAAGCCACTCTTCAGCTGTAAGTATCCAAATGAGTGTGTGTGTGTGTGTATGTGTTTTTGTGTGTGTGTGTGTGTGTGTGTGTGTTTAGCGTGTGCGTCTGTGTGTGTGTTTAGCGTGTGCGTCTGTGTGTGTGTTTTGTGTGTGTGTGTGTGTGTGCACTTAGGCATGATGAAAATACATGTAAAGGGTCTACAATAAACTCCCCCAAGGGTACTACAGCCAATCACTGGCCTGGATTCCACTACTTGCTCTGATTTGATTGGCAGCCTTGCCAAGGGGCACAACAGACCAGCTGCTTTTTCCTTAGAATCTGCAGGTTTTCACTGCCGCAAAACTCAGTAACAGTCCATCATTAGCAAGCTGTAGTATGGTGTGATGTGTGTGTGTGTACTGTGAATTATGGCTCTTTGAGGGAACCAAATTTGATGGCAAAAATAAATAAAAAATAAGAACGGCTCATCACCAACGCAACTTGGTTGTCTTCATTCCTACAAAATAATGAAGTAAGTTAAAAAGCATCAGATCATTTGCGACCAACCCAACACTATTCACTCTTCAGTGTCTTTCCCGTCGAAGGCTATTGAACAGTGTTTCCAAATGTTTCTTGTGTTGAACAATCGCTGCAGCTGTTACAACTCTCGGTAAAAGACCTCTCTTTGTCACCCCAGGGACATTAGATACTTCTGGAACTATATTTCTGATGGTAAGTGCCACTGTATACTACCATGTGTACAGGTGTGTTGTGTGTGTGTGTGTATGGGGGGCATTTTATGCCAGCGAACTATACTAAAACACCTAAACCGCGTCGCCTACGTCTGCATAAAGACTGAAAAATACGCGTGCGTACAGGCATGCGTATTGCGAGTACACCAAAACTTAATTGGTATGGCGAGTGGATAGTGCCAAACCTAAGCATAACCAGGAAGAGGCGAAGGAGCAGTCTAACCCTACGCCGCCGTCAGAACGTGTGGAATTTTGTATGGGATTGATTGGGACTGCAGACGAGAGACCAGCAGTGACGCCACGGCGACTGCATGGAAGTTCCGTCCACCGGCGGCGGTGTCACGGCGACGTACATACGGAAACTCAGACAAAATGTACGTCTACTCATGGACATCTGAACAAGTTGGTCGCCACAAAGACGCCTGCTAACCTACGTCGCCGTGAGAACGCCAGAACTAGGTATGTGGCCACAAAGAGCTTCAGTGTGATTTTATGACTTAGTTTAGGATTTACTAGTGTTTTATACAACAGCACATTTATATCACTTGGAACAGCAATGTATAATGGTGTGGGACAGATAAAGTGTTGTTTAAATGTAGGCTATGTTGATGGTGCCTGTTTTGATACTGTTATTCACTCTCAAAGTAGACCTATTATTGTTTTAGTTAAGATAATGAATTGCTAATTTGTTTGGGTAATTTACTGTAATTAAAATGGGTAGGTCTACAGACTAGAGCATTAAACACCACTGAAAGTGTTATCTTTTACTACAGTATATCTGTAAAGAGTCACATTTATATTTAAAATGTATAATAATGTAATTATCTGCAGTTTAGAAAAATGAATTTGATTTGAAGGTTTATTTTGGTTATTGGATTTATTTAATCAGATTTATACAGAAGAAATTGTGTAGATTATTTATTGATTGAGTAGTTTATTTTGATAACAATGCTAAGAATATCTGATGTGGTGTAAAATAAAAGAAATGACAATGGCAGCCAACATAACCAGTGTTAAATCTCCTCTCTTGCCTGTTCTCATATTTCCCTGTACACACAGGAGACGATAGATCTACCCAACACAACAATTTATTATCTGTACAATACCAAGAATCAACAGATTTTCATGAGTATATGATTACAATGATGAATACAATTTGAATTGAGCTCACATTCACAAACAAATATATTCTAAATGAATACTCTGAGCAAGCATGACAATACTGCATGCCATTACATCATGTCTTGTACTACACTAATGCTACTCAATACCTTTGCAAATACTTTGCAGGAGGGAGAAGCCCAGCACAGTGACCTGACTGCAATCGTGTGTTCAACCCAGTCGCCAAAAGCATACGTTGACAGTGAACGTTTTCGGGAACACTGGATTACGTCGCATTTCAACATACAATAGCGTGTTGTACCTACAGTATCCGCGCGTGGCGCTGTGGAGGCGCCTGAAGAAAGCACAACCAACAAGGACATTTCATGATTATAAAATACATAAATTGCTGGTTATAAAATACATAAATTAGAATTAAGGTGACGGTGATGCAGGGTTGCCAGCTTCACGGCTTTCTCGCCAAATTGGGCCGAGTCGCGGGTGTAAACCTCAAAGACGCGGGTCACGGTTTTCTTTTGTGCTTTCAAAACCCATCACAGAAACAGTTGGGGTGTAATATGTATTGCACAATCTTTATGAAAACTCAGTCAGAACAACACAGTTTCACTCCCAGAACGTCAAATAGCAACTGTCGGTAAGGGCACTTTAGCGTCAGTCACTGACGGAGATCGTCTCCGGCGATATTTGACGTTCAGTGGTGTGTGGGCATCCGTCCTATTGGTTAGTTATTACTCCTGTATCAGAGCTATAGAGTAAACAACTCTATAAACAACTCTATGTTTACTCTATAGCTCTGATTCCTGCACCATGTTTCAATGACGTCAGGTTGCTAGGGGCTACGGCTGAAAGACGCCATGACCACCTGTCCCATTGGGAGGACCTATCAGCCGGAAGTACTACTGTCCTTACTGTACTATTGTTTATGTTGTAATGTCATAATATTGTTGACAATAAAGTTTGTTAAAAAAACAACTATTATTGTCCCACACCACAATGTATGTCCCACAATGTGAACTCCAAACAATTCATGTTTATCCAATTCATGGACAAACAAAGCAGCTGGAAACACGTCTAAAAAAAACACTTGAAATAAAATGTAGCCTATATTTATATTTTTACAACATCAATCTCCCTATTATATGAACAAAATATGATCAGGTTATACTTTCTCTCTTGAAAACGGGCAAAACGCTAACGCTAACCCGGAAAATGAATTTAAAAAACTACAAACGTTCGGAAAATGCAACACACTAAAGTGTGCGGCGCCATGTTTTTTTGCCATGTTTTTTGTAGTTCTAAAGCCCTTTGCATACGGCACAGGCCTACTTTCTTTCAAAAGCTCATATCTTGGTCAATTAAAAACAACTGTGTGTAAAAATGTAACTACACACAGACATACATTCGCATTACCATATTGTTCATCCAGGGCAATCCTGTCAGCCCTGGGGAAGGGAACACAATGGCTATAAATGGTCATATTAAGTAATATGGAAATATTTATATGAAACATTAAGTAGTTTAAGGGGTAAATGGGGTCTAAACTGCTCCAAATTGAAAAGCATGACTAAGGATAAGGTCACCATCAATATGTTGAACACATTTTGCCACTAAATATCCCTTAAAATATGTTTTAGTGATTTTATCCATCATGGCTCTATATAGGCTGTGAGAAAGTACACATCAGTAAGTTCCTTGGCAGTGAGCAAGATAAAAATGAAACTTTGTCGTAGGATGACAATGAAGACATCGTTGGAAAGGTCTTGATCTGCAGAGTACAGATATGCCACTGTGGAAATTCTGGGTGGTTCCTGCTCCTCAGGAATGCCCTTTGAACCTTGAACCTAAGGCTCTTTTAAAGGCTTACAGAAAAGCAACACAATGTGATACAAACATGGGGAAAACATTTTTGGAAAGCCCTTGACTTCTTCTATCATGGCCTTTGTGGCCTTTGCCAAACCATCAGGGGGCGCTACTGGGTAAGGTCAAAACCAGATTTCACCCAATTAACAATAGTAAAAATGAAATCTGACCAAATAAATGTGCTCCCCAGTCCCTAAAACATATAATACACTTGCGAAGTTCCTTGACACATTTTCACATAATAGGGAAAACGTTAACTAAACATTTTAGGACTACAAAAAACATGGCGGAAAAACATGGCGCCGCACACTTCAGTGTATTGCATTTTCCGAACGTTTGTAGTTTTTTAAATTCATTTTCCGGGTTAGGGTTAGCGTTTGCCCGTTTTTCAAGAGAGAAAATATAACCTGAACATATTTTGTTCATATTATAGGGAGATTGATGTTGTAAAAAAAAAAATATATATATATATATATATTAGTGATGGGCCGATAACGGCGTTACCGGTGGTATTAACACGAGATTCTTCATCGGCGATAATATTTTTATCGCCGATATTATCGCGAACCGAAATCCTCCGGCAGCACCCCCCCCCCCCCCCCCCCCCCCCGCTCAACAATCGGGCAGACCCACTTTTAGTCATTATTTAGGCAATATAAGCCATTATTTAGGTAGCAAACACATATTACGGACACCTTCGACATCATTCAAAGGAGCCACTTTAATTTAGATTAACCTAGATTAATTTCAAGATTGCCATTAGATTAATCTAGATTAAATATTTTAATCTATGCCCATCTCTAATATATATACTGTATATATATATATATATATATATATTAAAGGTATGGTTATATTTTATATCTACCATATGACCAATAATTAGGGTCACACTAACCTCGGTGCCTTTCTGCTGAAGTAAGACAGAATCATGAGATATAAGCAGAGGCATATAATTATAAAAGCAACTCCTCATGATCAGAATGAGTACGTTGTTGGTGACATGTGCAGAGTACATAGTGTGAGATCAGTTTGTTGCAAAGAGCAGGAAGTGTTAATCATATGATAGCAGAGAACAGGCAGGCTTGTCTCCGTACATGTAAAGAACGCTGGAGTCAGATACCACGAGGACGAGGAGGGAAGACGTCAACAGCCAGCCCTTGTTATGACGTTTTCACTGTTTGTGTATATAACTTCCTGGGTCAGGGATAGTTGGTGCTCAGACTTCGTGAACTGACACACACACACTTTGTTGTTCTGTCAGGGAAACGTAGTTGGACCCAGATATATCTGTAAAACTCTGCACATTATACTGGTGTTAACAATAAAACTGATTATTTCTTAAAGCTAAACAACTTCTTCTATCGCTTCATTAACGAACACGCGTGAGTAAGAGTTTCAAGAGAAACTGCTTCTCACAACAATATATATATATTTTTGGTTATTTTTTTTAATTTTATGGCGACGGCGTGCGTATCCTCTCCCCACAGCAGCGGCATACGTATCTTCTCCACATGTGCATTTCACACGATGTTATCCTTCTCCTGGTAATCCTGGCACTATCCACTCGCCATAAATTGGTGACGGGTGATAAGTGTCATGCCACGTGCGAACGCAGCGGACGCCTGTGTGCACGCTCATCTCAATGTACAAATAACCCAGACAAAAAACCCCGGAAAAAACGGTCTGTTTGTTTTTTGCTTAAAATGTTAAAAAATAATAATAAAGAAGGGAAAAAACACGGTATTTCAGTTTTCCCGTTTTTTTTTTTTTTTATATCAAACTGACAAAAGCTAGACCTACATGGACCTGTTAGTCTCTCTCTCTCTCTCTCTCTCTCTCTCTCTCTCTCAAGGTTTGAATGATATCGAATTGATATTTAATGATAGTACCAATACCTGAGACTGTGTAACAGCTGATCTGTGGAGATATGCTGCAGAACATAGAAATGAATAACAGTCAGGTCCTGATGATCCAGTGTACCTCATGCGTAAATGCGCACAGCCTCTTCATCAGTTTCACGCCTGAGCAATGGTACAGTCCTAGCCTGGCAAGCCAGACCCACATCAGAAAGATGTAAGGTCTGGCTCAGCTCCATTGGCAGTGTGGGCGGGATAAACGGTTGTCTTTCAAGTTCCCTCTGCACGCAATAGGATAGCGCTACAACCAATCAGAGCAACGAAGAAGGTGACGTAGTCAGAGCGACGGCTCTGACTACGTAATTAATCAAAACTCCGAATACATCTTTCTTTTCGAGGAAAGACTTCAGTGCCGTTCTTTGTTCTTTTCTCAAATAAAATGTTAACTTCAAGTCTTGAAGAGTCGCGGCCAAAGCCGAGTGGAAAGACAGCCGTTCGCCAGCAGCAGCAGCCATTGTTTACCTCTAACACGGAACCGTCGCAACTCTGTCGTCATGGTAGCCCGGCTTTCGACTCCGCCCCTCACGCTGTGATTGGTCACTCAGACATACTTGGTGTTCCCAGCACCAAAAAGCCGACGGAGCCGTGCTAGACCTACCTAGCTGCCAAATAAATGTGCTGCCGCTAGGGGGCGTCTAGAGTTCTAGGCTGATATACCTCAACATCCTTTTATAGGCGTGCGCACGCTATAGGCGTTAACGCATGTGTCACTATTGTACTAAAGCCAACGCTTCAGACGCCTTAACGTGTGCACGTGTGACTGAAATAGCCTAAACTGTCACATCGTCTCTCTTGGTAATGGACTGCTTGAATTGTGAAGCGAAGCAGCTGTTAAACTCAAAATTCGTCATCATAAAGTAAATGATTATTTGTACATTGAGACGAGCATGCGCACAGGCGTCCGCTGCGTTAACGCGTGGCACGGCACGAATGACCCGTCGCTATTGGATTTCCACAAACACTACACAGCGTGTGCCTGTACGCTCACGTAGAATTGTACTTAACAGTCACGCGTGGTATTCACGTCACGTATTTGAGGCGTAGTTCACCCGTCACGCACACGTCACGTAGGCGTATGCGCAACAACGCGTGTGCAGCGTCTGCGTGACGCCTACGTGACGCTCGTCTGTCCATTGAAAGTGAATGGAATTTACACGCGCACGTTAGAGGTTTGATGTCATCGCATAATATGTACACGCGTTTTAGTATAGTTCGCTGGCATAAAATGCCCCCCATTGTGTGGGTGTGTGTGTGTGTGTGGGTGTGTGTGTGGGTGTGTGTATGTGTGTGCGTGTGTGTACAGGTGTGTGTATGTGTGCCCTATCTAGAACTGTTATGTATACTGTATACTGTCTATTTAGTAGACACTAGGCTCATTTGTGGTGGCTATTTGAGTACATGAACCTTTTTTTTGTTACGGGTTACACTATTGAACTTCACTTTACTGTCATTCATTTTCTCACACTAAGTTTTAGTTTTGTATTTATAGTTATTTAGTCTTTCTTTCTGTCCTTGCTTTCCTCAGTGACGGACACCGACTCGAAGATAACTAAGATGAGAGAACTAAGAGACTAAGAGAACCGCGAGTGTGCTGAGGAAGGTCTATACAGACGGAGGGGGAGATGGTGGCGATGGTGATGAGGAAGACTTGTGACATGACAGTTTTGCTACAGGGGATATTTCTCACGTCTCCAGAAGTACAGTCAATGTTTATTTATCAGTGATTTCTGTCTCCCAAGAGCAACACCCCCACACACACACATGCATAAACAAACACACCTGGAAAGGGTATGAACTTTGCACAGCTGTGACTCCGTGTCTGACAGCTGTATTCATGTCGAGTGTTGAAAGATTAATTCATTTCATTTAGTCTATCACACCCTGTAACCATATGAAGGTATCGCATACATCTCAGGTCATTTGCTTCTCACACATTGATTTCGGCCCTCTTCATTAGAGACCACCCAAGTGTGACATACATTTCCTGCCAAAATAAGAGATGGCCAGTTCCACACTAATGGGAAAATACATCATGTCAAACACTGTCTACTTTGCTTAACGCCTTTTTGTTTTCAAGCTGCGATCAAAGAAGGGTAAACATGGCTAGTATTTCCTAGCTCAACACATTTGATATTTTCTCGCCTTTGTTGCAAGGCCCCCCTTGTTTGGTGAGCAAATTAATCATTTTGAAGTATATTACTTTGAAAAACAATAGAATCGTGTCTGTGTGCTCCCTCTATTGTTGTAAAAAGGCCACACACTTTGTTGTTGTTTTGTTGTAATTAATATTGAATATTTGTGTTGGTTATTCGACGAGTCAGTAACGTTGAAACGTTTCATTCAGTAATTTGTGAGCAACTAAAGCTTGTTAAATTGTAAACAACAACAACAACATGATTGCACACGTTTATATTATTCATCAAAATAATACAATCATTCATTATTCATTTCATATTAGCTACAGACTTTTTTTCATTTCATATTAGCTACAGACTTTTTTCTATTGTATTGATCTAAGCAAAACCTGAACAGAGGTTTTGACGAGGAATGGCAGGGTTTACAAATGCTAATTACCCCCAAATTGCAGGCCCAGTAACTGACTACCTCTATATACATAGTGGAATGGGGCATAATTAAATTTCAAGTGGGGTTAGCTTGTAAGTAGTTGTCTCTTTTAGCTCCATTTTATAACCCAAGTAGTACTGTTTTTCTTCTCTCTCTATTGCTAAACTCATTTACAAACTCTACTTTTATCTATTATTTTTACCTTGCTTATCAGTGTACATCTCATGGAATATTTCTCAATTTGTCTGTGAATTTGCATGCTCTTTACACTAAAATACATCTTCTAGTCATGTTTGGATATGTTCCACTAGGGTCTTTCCATTGTGAAAACATGTTTTCATTAGCTTAATAATTGTTTTGCAACATAATTGCTTGTATTGTTATGCAGGGATACATTTCAAATTCAAATCATAGACTATAATGATTTATAAATAAACATTTGCCAAACAAATGTCCATTTGACATTCAGTCCATTGGACAAACATTTTCAAGGATACAATTCATGTAATTGAGTTTTGTTCTAAATGTTGTGGTTGGTTCGTCACATACACCACACCATTTGCTCTACAACTCGGAGGACCAAATATACAGTCACAGGTGTGACTTCAGCAAAAGTCAGTTCAGTCTCATGGCTTCTTCTTCTTGTGGCTTCTTCTTATTATTATTCATCTGTTTCCATCTAACAAATTGTGACATTTAAATAATTGTGGTCATTTCCCAATGTGAGGTATATGCTTATTCATATTTTAAAGAATGTGCCCTTAATTGTTGGAAATACTTTTATAAGCAAAAAGTAGCATAACTGCCACCTGATGCAAAAAAGTAAGGGGTGTGAATTTGACTGCACTGAATGAGTACGATTACTGTATATTCATATGTACATATATAATCTGAAAAAGGAGAGATGTTTTATGCATATTGTCTCAGTTGCACTGAAAGCACAAATGACTTAATTTAAAAAATGTATTTCCTTCGTAATTACAACTTTTTTTGAAAGTTATCTGATGTCATGTGTACATTTTTGCAAATTATGAATTATATTTTAAACCAAATCTTAAACTCTATATGTAGCATTAATAATTGAGATTGACTGATGCATAGGCTACTGTCCATGTGATTTGGATCAGCTCCAGTTATTCAGTAGATGTGCATCATTGAACATTGTTTATAACATGTGCCTCCTGATACTTATCGCTGTATGATTGGCTGCGTATACTCTTGAAGCTTGGAGCGGGCTTTGTGGTACCTATATGCCATGAGACATAATGATTCTTATAGGAACTCAATAATAAAAGGTGATAAATGTATACGATCAGTCCAATCAGGGTCTGCTTCACCATTGTATTGCTGAATGAAAAACAAGTCCATGTTAAGCAGTGTAACTGTTTTTGGCAGCAAACCTATTTTGCGTTGTTGTTATTCTTTACAACATTTCTCTCTTTCAGAGAGTTATTGCAAATCTCTTCCACATTTTGTGTAAATTATGCGCATACTACTTCAGTTATTGTTGAATCGATATCTGCTGAATAAAAGTTATGTATTTTGTGTCAAACTGCTTCTTCTTATTTGCCTATGACTCATTTGAGTTTTTACCAATTCTGGACGAAATTCAATTACAGACCACATATTAATCTAGAAATACTAAGCAACGTCAGGTTAGAACAACCTCAGGTTTGAATATCTTAAAAAGGCACAAAAAGTAAATTGAAAGGAAAACACACACACACACACACACACACACACACACACACACACACACACACACACACACACACAAGACACACACACAAGACACACACACGACACAAGATTGCTGAGATGGAGGTGGCAATGTGTGTGGTCCCAATGCTGATCTTTAAACCCAGCCGCCACCTGGCAAGCCAATCAGCAGGGACCACACCCACACAGCCAACCAATCAAACACAAACACCTCAATTAACTAAATCAATCAACAATCATACACAATAACAGCGGCACGCAAAAGAAACACAAACAACTCATAAATACGACCACGGGTCGTAGCATACCGCTCTACACTGACCCCTAGCGGAGGGACTGGAGGAGCGCAACGTCGACACCGCGTTTCATCGCGGGAGCCACGCCTATTTTCTGCGACGTCATCGCCGGAGCGGAAACCGATGCGCGCGCAGCAGCAGCAGCGAGCCCTCCGGTGGAGGAAACCAGCAGACCGCGGTCGCTCCCACGGTCGTCGTTATCGTCCACCACCACCACCACCACCACCATGGCGGCGGTGCACAGCTTACGGGAGTCGGTGAAGTCCGACGACGACGGTGGCGGTCGCTTCGATCGCTCCGAGTCCGACTCGGACTCCGGGTCGGAAGGGGATCCCCGCGACTCGGAGCCGATGGAGGTGGAGGAGGGGGAGCTGGACACGGACGACGTCGTCCCCGTCCACCGCTCTCTGAAGGAGCTGGTGCCGGTGAGTGGCCGTCGCTAGGCCGCGGGCGCGCCGCGCGCCGCCGTGTTTCCATGGCCGCCGCGGAGCGCGCCTGCTAACGGTCACTCCTTACTGTGGGCGCATGGCCGCCTCGTCGTTGTTTCGTAGTAAATTAAATATAATGGTATTTTTTAGCGTTGCCACAAAGAAGCTAGGAGCTAACGAGTTAACGACGGACGTTGTTGTGTTGGCTGGCGTCACGGCGTTGTGTCGGTGACTTGTTGAAGTCTAGTTTGGGTTAATGGGTGTTTCATTGGGAAGCTGTGGCGGTATTTGGCTTTGCACTGTTTTTTTTTTTGCTTGCTACGTTTTGCTTTTGGTTATGTGTGCAAACTGCACCTTTTAAGTTGAGTGTTTCTCCCATGTTGACCTCCGGATAAACACGAGGCATGTTGTTTAGTGTGAGGAAATGAGATCTGTCACCAGGTCACCCCCTTCATTGATGAATAAGTATTGCACGTCAAGTCACTAACCCATCGTCTACAATATATATATATAGGTAGATATATTATGCACATAGATGTGAGCCTGTAAATTATTATTGATATCAATTTAGTACAATGTAACAATTACTGCGAGTGATTCAAAGTATTGGTAGTGTGTAGGATTTAGTGGCATCTAGCGGAACGGACTTGGGAGAAATGAGAGTATAATATTCATAATTATGTTTAATTAGTGTTGAATCCCATTACATTTTGAGTAGATTTCCGTTGGCTTAGAATGAGCCCTTATAGCTACACACCGGGGAGCGGGTCCTCTTCCACGGCGGCCGCCATGTTTCTACAGAAGCCGAAGACGGACAAACGCGTTGTTGTTATTCATAAACGCTATCTTACTTACTATGACCTATAATTTTACTATCTGTCACGGAACCACCTGGCTACTGGATGCTGTTGTAGAGAATGGCATCATGTTGTAAGTACCTACTGCCCCCTTACAGGCCGGGACAGGCCACTGCCTACTCGTTGGAGGGGGGGGGGGGGGGTAATTCAGGTTGAGGTTGCAACCTCAACGCTAGATGCCACTAAATCATACACACGGCACCTTTAAGGATTAAGATCAATGTGAGGAAATCATACATTCTATTGCTAATCTCTAATATTGAAACTGTATAATTGAATAGGCGTCATGTGATTTATGAACTATGGTCATATATATATTTTATTTATTCCATTAAGGACACAACCCGACGCTACGAGAATAAAGCTGGTACCTTCATCACTGGGATTGACGTCAACTCCAAGGTACATGCATCTCAGAAATGCAGCCATCGGTTTTATGACTATGGCCTTTGCTTAAGAGGGTTTTTTCTTAAGTTTGACATTCTTCTAATATATGCATGCCCTGCCTGCACAACACAAAGCATGGGCCTAGTTATATTGTAATTGTGGTGGTCATCATTAGAAGCATTTCATATACCTTAGCCATAGTAACATGGGAGAAATTGATATAAGCTTTTCCCAGTGTCTGAATTTTAATTAACTGTGATCACAAAATGATAATGTATGTGTGATATAACAGGAGGCCATTGAGAAGAAGGAGAAGCGAGCTCAGCGCTTCCACTTTAATCCCGAGGTGCGCCAGGGCCAGAGGAACGTGGTGCTGGATAAGGAAAGCATAATGAAAGGTACTTGTTTTTATTTTCTAAACATTTGTCTTTTTTTTTGTTGCATTTTTAAAATGTGTGCTTTGTCTTGGAGCACCTGCGTTACAAATATGAAACTGGTAAAATTGGTAACATGTATTTTATGATTGAAGGAGGTGCTGGGCAATACTGCTATTTTTACCCAGTATTCAAACAATAGTTTACGATTTAATTACAATGCAAAAGCAAATACGATTGCTATTTTATATTATGCTGCTCCCTTTCTAGTTGTCTGTCTGTGTCTGTCTCTCATTCTCTGTCCTGTTAGTGGTTAGAGGGTGGTTTGTTTGGTTACTTTTACATCAGGACCTTGAGCTGCCCTCAGTCATGTGGTTATTATGACCCAGCAGATAGTCATTCACTGTCCATTCGATGTGGCCCAAATCATCTAATAAGATCAGAGAATTGGGTTACGTGCCTGTAGCCTGTTTAAAATAACGAAAGCACAGGAGATTTAGGGATATTTTAATTTTTTTAATGTTTGCATTCATGCAGTTTTTCTGCCCTACATCTTTTGAAACACACTATTCCTCCAAGCTTTTGTTAACATTAAAGTCTTTGCATTGCCTGGTTAAATCCAAACTAAATGCCTCATGTCATGAAACTTACTAGTGATGTGTCATATAACCCTTCTGTCCTGTTCCCCACCAGCGGTTCCCCAAGCGCGTCTGGAGGCCATTTACATGGTCGGCGTCGACGACATGAGCACTCAAGACATCTTCGGTTACTTTAAAGAATACCCGCCGGCGCACATCGAATGGATCGATGATGCCTCCTGTGAGTAGTGTGCGCTTGCACACACTCAAAATGGCTCTTACAAGTTTTGTATGAGAAATGACCAAGCTGTAATCCCTTTCACATTATTGCTTGGGCCATGAATAACAGTTTAGCCAGCAGTATGTGCGTCACATGGCCCCTGCTGTGACCGACGGGCACGTTAAGTCATAGAGCGTAACGGAGGGAAAGACGCTTCGGCTGGACAACTTAACAACCGCTCACCCGTTGATTCCATGGTGTCCCAGGTAACGTTGTCTGGCTGGATGACGTCACCTCCTTCCGGGTGCTTATAAACACCAGCCTCATGCCTGACCCAGAGGCTGTTGCCACGGAAACAGAGGCAGACACGCAGCCCGACAAACCTGCCCACCAGAGCAGAGGTGAGTCTGGTTCAAAAATGGTCATAACTACTATTTTAATATTTGAGAGACATCTCCTTCAGCAATCAGCGTCCATACTTTGTTACATTAGGTGACGGTTGGGTTGTTTGGTTTTAAGCATGTGATCTCCACACACTCTCCTGAAAGCACAACAACACTAAATAATGACGTTATCATCATTGATATCATATTGACTGAGTTTTTCCTATGGGGACACAAACGTAAAAGACAGGTTCTGCATTATGCTATGATTATTATTTGAGTAGACATGTGCGGGTAAAATTTGATGAATAAATGAATACAAATTATTTCTTCCCCCACATTTCAGGGCTCAGGAGCCCAGGCGCGGATGATGCTGAGGAAGAGGAGGATGAAGAAGAAGAGGAAGGCGAGGTCAATGAGGGGGAGAAGGGGGCCGTGAAGGTCGACAGTGAGGAGTGCACGGGAGAGCAGGAGAAGAAAGCAGAAGTCGATGACCGCCAGGTAACTAGTCAGAGTATCTAATTTCTAAGCCAACAGCTAACTAGTATGAACCAATGTCATCATCAACATGCAGTTATCGGACAGCATGATACATCTGCTACTATTGCCATTGTTTACATTCGTGGCAGACGCTTTTTTCTTTTTTTTTAAACGCGGATAAGCATCCCTACAAGTCATGAATAGTGTATTGAAGAACAATATGCAAAGAGAACTGTTGTGATCTCACTTTTTATTTCACTTTTTTGACATAAGGAGAATGTATTGCTTATCTTACTGCACTGTATATTTTGTACGCTGTATATTTGGTATACTCCACGGGTGGGTCATGACATGAAAAGGTCTGCGTGTGTGTGTGTGTGTGTGTGTGTTCTCTCTCCAGGTGGACCAGTTGTCTCAGGCGGAGAGGGAGTCGCTACTGAGAAACGACCTGCGGCCCGCCATTAAGCCATTCAAAGGAAACAAACTCCTGCTGCGCATTGCCACACATGGTGAGCATCACACACAGACACGCACATATGCAATCCATGCAAAATAAATGTATGTATAAGGAAAACGTATGCAGTGTGAATATGAACTGTACAACCTAGCTATTAATCGAAATAAACAGCCACAGATACAATGGCATCCAATATGGTGCAAGGAAAGTGATGGTAAGTGATGGAGTCCTTTATTCACGGGCTCTCTCAGGATACCCTAACCCCCAGCAAAGTCCTTCAGGGGGTTCTCTTTAATTTCTCACACATTCTCTGCTTCATTTCTCACATACAACAGTATATCAAAACACATGACAAGGGCAAGAGCTATCTGAGGCCCTCCAATCGTTACCTGTTCTCTAGGCTATACAATACAAAAAGGTGTATCCCCCTTATTTCCTATTGGGTTACCGTCATTCGAGCAAGACAATCACAAGTGAGCCCTCTATAGTTTGAACAACAGGCGGGGTGTGATACCTGGGTGAGATTGGCACACAGACCAGTTGGTCTGTGGGGGATCTATTGTTTGACTGTTACATGAAAGTCAAGCCATTTCATGCTAATCCTACCCCCTCAATTGCTTCCAGAGAGGACACAGCACAGCAGTATAAACTTTGAGTGGGGCCTAGCTTTAAGGCATATGATATTTTAGTATACTAATAAATACATTGTTCTTCACAAGTCATAGCACAGTTTCTGTGTGGAAGCACTGTTTCTTGAGGACTGAGTGTTGACTTCCTGGTTTGGTTTGCAGGTGACAAGAAGGAGCTGGGTGCTGCCAGGAGGAGCAGGTACTACATGAAGTATGGAAACCCAAACTATGGGGGGATGAAGGGGATCCTCAGCAACTCCTGGTACAAATACTGTTCATGCACGCAAGCATAGACACACACACACACATAAACACATGCACACATGCACATTGACATAACACACATATTAGACACATTTACACCAGCATTCACGTTATATAATAAATATGTTATTCACGATAAACTGATGATAATGTCATTTAAACATTTAAACGTATTGGTAAATGAACAAATATGTGGTCAAATGTTTGTTTTCATGTTTCAATGTTTAACATCATAATATAGCTCAGATATGTACAGTAGCATCCCAGCGTTTTGCATCCTATATAATAAAATGTATTTGATTTCCACCATTGTGTTTCTGAAGGAAGAGGAGGTATCACACGCGCAGAATACAGCGAGATGTAATTAAAAGTAAGAAGCCTATTATCGGGGACAGCATGGGACACACTCCGCCTTACACACACAGACACTCTGGTAAGAGTCCCATGGATCTGGGCAGTATCGTGTTAAACCTGCATGGAGAGCATGCTGTAGATATTGTGAGCAAACGTGCTACAGTGAAAAAGTTGCATAGTGCAACTTTAATGAAGCAATACCACATTGTGAATTACACAAATGTCCAGTCTGCCATATTGTGTGCTGAGATATGGGTCGTACAACTGTAACATACGCATGCACGCACACGCAAGACAATATTTGAGCTGTAATTGATTCATGATCAGTGTCCAAAACCATTTTAATTTAAACATTTTTAACCTTGGATTTGACTTCCAAGGGTGTTTGTAAGGGTCATCGTCATGGGTCAATGGATAACTTCGGGATTTTTCAACCTGGGCCCTTTTTTCTTGTCATTTTGGTTCTCGGGGACTAATGCAGACAACAATTTTTGCAATTGGTCCAGTATCACGAAACGGGCAGCAATGTTAAACTAGTGTTGCACCGATACCATTTTTTGGCCCCCGATACCGATACCGATACCCGGCTGTGCAGTATCGGCCGATACCGATACCATACCGATACCACGCCGGAAAAAAAAAAAATATATATATATATATATATACACAAGCTTTTTTTCTTCTAATACTAAAGAACTGCATACTCACTTGGATGTAAAATCATTGCTATCATGGCTTAATTACTAGTATAATTAGATAATATAGTATAACTAGAGATAATTACTAGTATGTAGCGGGGGGGGGGGATCGGGGAGAAGCCGATTACAGCTTAACTCGTCGTCTGTGATGCGGTCACTGTCTGTCCATTTGAGCGATCTCCCGCCTGTGAGCAAGACGCGTCTCCCTCTCTCTCCTGCTTTTTCCCCTCTTCTCCTTGTTTGTGTCCGCATGGCACCCCGGGGAGCGGGGGGGGGGGGCATGGGTGGTGACCGGGTGCGTCGCACCGGCAGGCGGACCCGCTCACTGAGTTTCCCCGCACCGGCGCGTCCGCAGGCGGAGCAACTTTTCTGTGCGCCGCGCGGCTGAACCGCGCGCCCTCCGCGTCTCCGGTGCTTTTTTTTCTTTCTTTTTTTTGGTACTTTGTCGTCGTCGCTTGTCGGTCGGTCAACATGCGCGGCCGGGCGGCCGGAGTGGGCCAATAGGATAGCTGCTTGGCACGGCATGCACTGAACACGTGTGATCACACGCAGCAGTGAGTGAAGGGAGAGAAAGACGCAAAGCGCTGCGTTCCAAGTTTCATATTAGTATATGTAAATGGCATCGGCGCATTATTTTTTCGTACTCGCCGATACCGATGCCAGCATTTTAGCGCGGTATCGGGGCCCCTCCCGATACTAGTATCGGTATCGGTGCAACACTATGTTAAACTATAGAAGTCTCAATCTGAACTCTCCTTGGCGAGACTTGGTTGGACACAATTACAGCCCTGGACAGGATACTGATCAAGCGAAAGGTAAAGACAAAGGTTTTATTTATCTGTAGGGATCCTTTCCATAATGTTGTCAGACACTTAATAACAGTCTGAGCCAGTCAGTGACAAAACAAGCACTTTGAAAGGATGTTCATTGAAGGGACACAAATTCCCTATAGTTTTACATTGCTGCCTGTTTCACGGCTGACGGCTGAAGCCCTCTCACTAAATACTGGACCAATTGCAAAAATTGTTGCATTACTCCCTGAGACCCAAAATGATGGGGAAAATAGGATCGAAGTTGAAAAATCCAGAACACCTCAACGGTCGTATCAAAGAAGTGGGCCTTGCCTGGATGGATCCTGGGCCAATTTGAACACACTGATGCCAGAATCAGACTACACAAACCCCGATTCTAACACAATTTTGCCATCGCAGACCGTCTTTCTGTGTTTGCGGCCGATGATCAACGTCAGATCGGACACGCCTCGACCTCCCGACGTAAAGTCTAGCCTGGTTGAATTTTGGAACGTTGTCCCATTGTCTGACAACTCCTACGACATGTTCAACGTTAATCATTTAAATGTTGACCCTCTCCGATCCCAGTGGAACTTGACACCAAGTAACGAAGACAGAATGCGTGGCGGTCCAACATGTAGTGCGCCCCGTCTCCAGCCTAAGATGCAGCAAGATTTTATAACACAATAATAATCACCTAATTTGACACGGCAATGTGAAAGACAAAAATGTTGCATAGTCTGATCCTGGCATAAGCGAACAGAGAGTAGGCAGGGTTAACAAATACATTTTATAACTCCTCTGTCCTGTGCCCCAGCTGACCTGGTCAATCTGCCCGAGGAGCCCATCAAGGAGGAGGAGGAAGAGGAGGAGGAGGACCTGGCTGGTGAGGAGGACATGGACTCCGATGACCGGGTGGTGGAGTATCGTGATAGGACCGGCGGCCGGGCCGGGCCAGCAGCAGGAGGAGGGGTGCGGGCGCGGATCGGCATATGCAGGGGCTCCCCGACCGCGGGCTCGTCAGACTCGGACGAGATGGACTACGACCTGGAGCTAAAGATGATCTCCACACCCTCGCCCAAGAAGAGCATGAAGATGACCATGTACGCAGACGAGCTGGAGACCAAGCTGAAGACCATCCGGTGAGCTTTCCCTTTAGTGTAGTTTAGGGCTGCAATGATTAGTTGATGAATCGATTAGTCGATCGGCAGAAAATAAATCGAATCACATTTTTAGAATCGATTGTTCATTTAGGTCATTTTTATTAAGTACACATACCAAACATTTGCTGTTTGATGCTTCAGAAATTCAAATGTTTGATCATTATAAAATTAATACTTTTCTTTCTTGGCTGCTTGTCAGATAAAGCAAGCACATTTAAGACATCACTTTGGACTCTGGTAACTTGTGATTGCATTTGTTATTATTTATTTCTAGACTAAATGATGAATCGATTAATGGCAAAAAAATGTCGGTAGATTAAACGACTAGATGCAGGCCAAGTTTATTTGATAAGATACACCCGGAAACATGGGCGTGAAGAAAATCATTGAGGATGATCACAATAAAGTTAGAAACATATTTCCACTGTGGTCCTCTTACAAAGCTCGACAGCTAATTAAATTAAACTGCAGCAAGTACATGCACCAATCATTCATCATACAGATGTTGGACGGAAAATGGAAAATGAGTCGGATACAGACTTCCCTTTAGCAATACATTTATTTGGGCACTTTGTTCAGCTATTCTTTTACTTTGCTTTTGATGTTGATCAGGGTGGTATTTGCCATCTGTTTCACTCCCGAAAACAGAAACGTTTCCCTTCCTATGTTGCTCCCTTACAACCTCTGCCAGAGATAGACAAACTGTTGTTTTGGTTGTTGTTGGTGGTGGTGGTTTTTGCATATTTATGCGTTGAGGAATTATACAAATATAAGGACATGCAGCTAAGCACTCTGTGGTTCTCTGAGGAAATCGGAGAGGAAAAAAAGTGTATATAGGAAAAACTTAACAATCAAGGTGGTTATGGGACAATACTGTGTGATATGTTATTGTTTATGCTAACTGTCTGTGAGTCCTTCCCTGTGTGGAAGAACAGAGAGTGCATGTGTGGACATATGCATGGGTGAGGGTCCTCTGCTAGCGCATTGGAGAGTGTGAAGAGTCTTAGTAAAAACTGTGTAGTACACTATGTGTATGTAGCGACCCATAAAAGAACACAAGTGGTCATTAAAAGGGAGTAGTGTATGTGAATATAATGTAGAATATGATATGGTAATGTGAGATCTGGTTACTCCTCCAAGATATGGGACACTACCCCGGACACCTGTAGAGATTGGTGAAATATTTGCAGTAAAACAAAATTATGAAAAGGTATGACTGATAAAATCCCTAATTTATTCTGACAGGCCTGGCCTGTCAAAGTAAGAGTAATTGATCATTAGCTCAAAGCTGCTCTAGGTAACTTTTAATGGTCAAATATGCTGCAATCGTCCCCATACTCTGTCAGGCTAAATAGGAGATAAACTTTTGTTTTTGCTGCTCCCTGTAGCCTGTGACCAATCAGGCGAGCTCTGAGGCCACTATTGCCTGTTTTCTGTAGATGTGTACACGCAACGGGACTGGGGGTGGGCGGTGACGTCAAGGAGGAGTTTCAAGCTAGCTCTTGGTCAACAAGCAAAAGTCACCAAGAGCAGCTTTAAGAATGTTCAAAAATCTTTGTTCTTTATAGGATAGGAAATGAAACTGTATATCATTTGATCATCTGTGTGTGTGTTTTCATGTCTTTTTGTTTTGTTTTAGTAACTCTGTGAGCAGCGGGTCCGGGAGTAGTGTGCAGAACCGGATCGGTGACGGCGGCGGCTCACTGAGTGAAACTAAAGCGCCGGCCATCAGCAAGGTGACGGACATCAGGCAGCTCCTGGAGGAGAAGAGGCAGGGCCACAGATCACCCGCCCCGCTGGCTACCGGAGGGAAGATAGGTAGAACTGGACATTCATTTCACAGCCTTAAACATGCCTGGTATCTAGAGGAACCACAGTGGGTCTAAGGTGTGTATGTGTGTGTGCCCAGATGTGAGGCAGCGTCTGGGGAAGAGGCGTCGCTCTCCCTCCCCTGTCTCACCGAGGGACTCCCCTCCCCCACGAGAGCCACGAGAGCCAATCAGAGATGTGCACAGCAGGCTGGGCGTCGCCGGCCAAGATGCCCGAGCCCTGTTCTCCGCGTCATCCAAAGACAGGAAGACAAGTAGGAAAATAGTGACATAAAATTACATTAGTAATGGTTTTACAATTGTTTGACAACATTTCTCTTCCTATTCTTTCTTCAATTATTTTTAATTTTTATATTATTTTATTTTCCAGGTCGTCTCTGGAGCAGACTGGGTCCGTCCAAAGCAGGCCTCGGTGATAAAAACAAGGAAGAGGACAATGAGGAGGAGGAGGAAGAGGAAGGGAGCGGCAGTAGCAGCAGAAGAAGAAGAAGCAGCAGCAGCAGAAGAGAGGGCTCTGGCGTGTTCAGCTCCTCCAGGCTGGGTGCCCTGCCGGACGACAATGGCGGCCATGACAGCAGCAGCAGGAGGCCCAGGAGGGGGAGTAGCGGGGGGGGGAAGGCCGCCGCCGGCGAGCCGGAGGAGGAGGACGACCAGGCGCTGCAGAAGGTGTGGGGGGCCATGATCAAGCAGAAGCAGGAGCAACAGTCCCACAGGGGCAAGAAGAGCCGCCTGGAGAACCTGCCCTCGCTGCAGATCGAGATCAGCCGCGACAGCGACAGCCAGGCCTCCGATTCTGACTCGTGAAGGGTGGGGGGAGGGAGGGGGGGCATGTGAGGGGGGGCATGGCGGAAAAGACAGAATTTCTGTTCTTTTCTTGTTTTAGTTTTTTTGTTTTTTTTACTTTTGAGAATTCATGGCAAACTTTATCCGACAAATATGACAAACAAATCCAGTCAGTTGTGCTGGGAGTTCTCTGTTGATACAGGGACCCAATCAGCATCACCCCCGCTGACACCCATGGTCACATGATGACTCTTGAGGGTTGCCGCATCATCACCCCAGTGCCTCGGGCCACCCCAATATGTACATTATTCACTGGCTCTCCTTGTAGCGTCATTGACACACCTAACCATGCAGTGAATTCCACCCATAACCCTGAAAGTGTGACACAATACACACAAGCATTTCCATTACATTTGTCCTTTTTGATTCAAAGTAGACACGCTGAAAACAAAATAGGTTGCGGTGAACCCGAGCAGGCGGTCAGTGTCTCCCTTTGTCCGATCACAGTGCACTAGCATAGGTCCTTCCCTTCTATCTGTTCGAGTCGGGCTCATTGTGTGGAGAGGGACATGGCTATCCTAGCTTCTATTCTTTTTTTTTTCGATCCTACTAAATGTACTAGCAGCTGTTTCATCCACTCACATTCCTGCTAAAAGAGAGGGAAGGGATGTTTGGCATTGTAACAGATACTGGACTCTCAAAGAACATGGATAAGTGTCTGTAAATAAAACATTAGGAAGACGTGTAAGGACATACTGTAAATGAAAAATGTGAGCAAAAGAAGATCACGATGACGACTATGTATTTTTCTTCAAGGCCTCCCTCAGTGTTTATTTTTATTTGGAAGTCAGGGCCTCGCCTTCGTAACCATTCTGGCCATGAATATGCAGAGAGGATTTGTGAATTAAACAATCAAACCCTGATTTTATTGGACTTTTTTTACCTTTTGATTTACTCGCATCCCTTTGAAATTGCGTCATTGGGTATTATAACGATAAAGATGCTCATGCTGCATTCAACTGTAATTTGGTAAAATGGTAACTTTGTTTTCTATTGCTTTTACAAATGGGGAGATATTTTCAAAAACATTATTATTATTTTTTTTTATTCACTAAGTACTGGAAGCAGTGGAAATGTGTGCATATACTTATGTATAAAAGTTACATCAGAGATGATTTTGTATTTGCTGAAAGTTGTAGATCTTGGCCAGTTGAGTTTTTATATAATTCCAGATGGGATAACCTTTATTCCTTTATTAAGTACAAATGCATTGAAATTCACTAATGGCCAAAACAAGAAAAAAAAGTGTCCATATCTATATCGGAACATTTCTACAGCAAACAAAGCAAGATGCATCTAAAAGCTGGGAGAAGAGGTGCTTGCAGGTGGTATAAAAGACAAGACGTCGGTCTGTGTTTGGTATCTAATGTGAAGTATCTGTCTTTCTCTCTTCTCATGCACTCTGACGGACTTTATCACCAGAAATAAAAAAAAATGTCTTTTTCTAATTGCAGTTTACTTTCATAATATTTTTTTAATGAATTCAGTATTTATTTTGGTTGTACACTGAAAGGAAATATGGCACGCACAGCACCATTCACATTGCCATCAGCAAGATGTAGTATGAGGTTATCATACTAGTCAAAACAATTCTGCAGTTTAGCGGTAGTTGACCACTGAAAAGCTTGCTGATTGCACCTCATTTAACAATAGGAGTAGCCTACTGTTTATGAAGTATTTCTGTACTTAATCGGACAATCACATTCTGAGGAACTGTCAAACTTTCCGCTTGAAGACCTACATGATAACCAAATATTTTTCACAATAAATATGAACTTGCAGTGTATAAAATACCTAAAACATTGTTGTGAATAAATATCATGCTCTTGGCAAACACACTAATAGCAATTTAATATCTGGGTGTGATTAAAAACCACAATGCCTAATAAGTGGTGGGTTATATAAAGTAGTGGACCTAAATAGTAAATGTTTTTCTGAGTACATTGATGATACATGGGACTGTAATTGGGAGTCCCAGGTGTCAGGAACCCAGCCCTTGGTTGGGGGTCATCTTCGAGACAGGGGCCCCTAGCCCACTCATCATGTCTAATAATATCCACATGGCTCCTCTTAAGCCAAACATGGCAGCAACAAGTCTGCCACTACCTCTTCTCATTACATGTGAGAAGAGGAGGCAGTGTACCGCAAGCACATACCAACAGATAATCTCCAATCCAGATCTGGCCATTATCCCCAGCCTCAGCAGGACATGTGTGAGGAGGCCTGAGCCTCTGCACCCTGTAATACCTCCAACTCTGTGCATCCTGTATTGAAGCACATTGCTCAGAGATTAGCATGCAGGTCACAGAAAGAAAAACAACAGGAAACTGAAGTTCAGCACTATTCCACATTGTAAGCACACATAAAACTGCATCTGCAAATGTACGACAGGGACACGGATTCAAAGGTTTATGCATGGTGTTATGATTAACCTGGACTGACATGGACACTACTCAGAATTATAGTCTATTATTGGAAGTATGAGACAATCACAAAAAGGCCCCTAACGGTGTAACACTTATTTTTTACACCTGTATTTCAGCTTAAAATAGCCCTTCGGACTCATCAATCAATATATGTGTTATTTTAATTTGTAATAATAATAATAATAATAATAATAATAATGAAAGAATGGCAAACAACATTAACAAGAAATGCTTCTGCTTTTGAACGATAATCCAACGCATGGATGGAGATTTTGCTGATGGAGATGTATTACATCTTTGTAACACAACGTGGATAATGAACAATATGAAGGTATACGGAAGTGAACGGCGAGGCTCTAAAGGTTACTCGTTGTTACACATCATTTTGTAAAATATTACGCAATGTGTCGCATTCGATTGGTTTACCGGTTCCATTTTGAACCAATGAAATCAGTGAACCCGCCCATCGGCTCCCGCAACCAGCCAATCGGTGGGAGTGTACGTCACGTGAAATATAAAGATATTTGTGTGACGTACAACCATGCTAGTTTTAGTCGCCATTTTCTCCTAACGAACCAGGGGAGCTCGCGATCGGTGTCGTATATATTCGGCGGAAAAAACTAAGTTTCGACACGAAAGTACGACAGAATTAGCTAGCTCAATGTGTTCATGGACTGCTTAGTGATAAATGGTTACCGTACGGATAGGTCTCTGTTAGATTTTGTCCGCTCAAAAAAGTCAAAGATGGGTGACGACGCGGCGAGGGAAGACGCCTGCCGAGAGTATCAGTCCTCGCTGGAAGATTTAACTTTCAACAGCAAACCTCACATCAACATGCTGACCATTCTGGCAGAGGAAAATCTACACTTCGCCAAGGATATCGTCGCAATTATTGAAGCACAAATAATCAAGGTTTTTATAAATATAGAATTTTCCATCTAAGCTGTTTTTAATATTGCGATAGGCTACGATACGAGGCCTTCTGGTAAACATGGCGGACGCCACACGACATGTCGCCCACTCTCCTTGTGCCTCATGCTAGCTGGCCTTAGCACCGCCGTTTAAACCAATGGCTTCTGTCGTGGTTCCGGAGCCGAGTTGGTTCAAAGGAAATCCGTTGAGCTACATGTGGGGAAGCCGCCGGGGTTTCCAGGGTCCGCTGTCCTAGTAACTAGGAACTAGTTAGAGATGCCGCCTTTAACAGCCGTTGCTTTGTGGTCTCGGTCTGACTCGTTCAAGTCAGATCAACTCCGTGTTACAGTTGAACCACACCATTATTGTGTGACAAACTTATATATATATATATATATATATATATATATATATATATATATATATATATATATATATTGACCTATAGTATCTACTATTTAGGTCAAACACGAATTGATTGGTAATTAATATCGTCAGTTAACATGTTTTAGTGGTGGTTGATTCTGAGACTTGGTTAATCTGAAAATATCAGGTCCATGACTAATCCCCGCAGCCGGCATTGTGTTCGTCGTACATATACAGACTAACAATCGTACAAAATGAAGATGAATCATAACTTATTTATGGCCAGGGAGCATCGTTGCTGTGAGTCTGTTGTCATAACATGTTTTCGCAAAGCTTCCCTGGGATACTTTGTGGTCCCTGCTGTCGTTGTGCCAGTCAGCACATAGCTTCACTTTCCACTAGCTCATTGTAGTCATGCGTTTAGACACCTGGCAAATTATCCTCCAGACAGGCAACATGCATTTAACTGCCTTAATTTAATCCCTGAATTTTTTTTGAAATGTCAATGAATGGTTAAAAAAAAAGTTGTAATAAAAAATATGAACTGTGCTTTTTGTCATTTTTTATTTCCCAGTGTATTTATTGGTATGACTCTGGTTCCATTTCTTGTCTGGTATAAACCTTTCAATGATCAGAATCACTGGATTTGGTCCCTTTTTGTTGTGGTCATGTTTTAAAACAAACATGAAACATAATACTGGTCAGGGCGATGCCAACTGCTATATAATTGAGCACTATTGAGCATACATTTACCAACCATAAGTAAACTGCAGTTTGTTGCTTATGCACTTAAAACGTTTAAATATCCCTAATCCCTATTTCTAATGGGTAGATTTTCTTTATTTTTTGTAATACTTGATACTTTAAAAAGGAATGGACCAATACCATTCACTGGCTCATTAACTAAAAGTGTAAAGTACAAAGAGGGCTTCCTGTTGGAAACCCTCTTTGGAGGTAACTGCAAAAATAAATCTTAAAAGACTGGAGACCATGCAGAAGACGTTTTTTTTGTACCGAAGATGTCAACTGGATTTTTTTCCTGGATTTTTTTTGTGGACATTTTCAAATGTGGATATTTTTGGGGCCTGGTCTCTGGACATTTAAATTGTTTTTAAGAGCCTTGTTGCCTGGCCGTCTATTTTGCAAGAGAAGACTATCTTTTTCTTTGTAAATTATCTCACGGTAACACAAGTTGTTGCTGAAATAAAAAGAATATATTGCCGTTTTTGTGACTACCCTTTTTTTAAAGGGTTTATTCTGGACTTAACATGGAACCATACTGGGAAGACAACTTTTTTCCTTGCTGTATATTTGGATTATTTTTTCCCCTTTCTAATTCGGTGTGGGTGAAGGATGATCTAGCCCCCTCCAGTTAATATAACATGAAGCATCACATTCCCTTTGTCTGTACCGTGTAGTATCTTTTTGCTCATTGCATTGTACTGAAATGTATTTACCTGTTGTATTTCTAAACTTGTGAGTTTTCTATTGCTCTAGGCACCATCGTCCGAGAAGCTTCCAGTTTTGTACTTAGTGGATTCCATAGTGAAGAACGTTGGAGGAGAATACCTTGCAGTGTTTGCTAAAAACCTAGTCACTTCATTTATATGTGTCTTTGAAAAGGTACACACTGAATTCTCTTTGCTTGCTTTAAGCACTACGTGATCTAGATGTCTGCCTTTCCTCCTGATCATTGTTTTGCTTGCTTATGTGTAGACTCTTGCATTCTGCTCAATGTATTATAATATTGTTTTACTAATAAAATTGCGAGTGGGAGGGTATAATGTATTGCTATTGCACTTAAACACATGCATTGAACATTGTAAATACCATGTATGGCACTTAAACCCTGTATTTCTCAATCCAAATACACTTAAATGAATGATATAGATGTTTTGAAATGAAAACAGCCATTTAGTGGCACCTGTTTGACTTTAGTACTGTGATTGCTGTAGTTGCAAATATTTGTGCTTGGAGCTGTGGACCAAGTTATGTCCTCTCTTTGTAGGTGGATGAGAATATTAGAAAAAGTCTTTTCAAGTTGCGCTCAACGTGGGACGATGTATTCCCGTTGACGAAGCTGTATGCTCTGGATGTGCGGGTCAATGCTCAGGACCCTGCCTGGCCAATCAAACCACTGCCCCCCACTGTCAACGCCAGCATTCATGTCAACCCCAAGTTTTTAAAGCAGGTGGGTAAAACCAAAATTCATGCCATCTATGACAACTGTTTTACTTTTTGGACTCAAATTTTGTAAAATTAGACGGACATCTATTGATGTGCTGCTTGAGAAAAAATTATTGAAATATTTAGTTTGGCAATTTAGGAATATAAAATGCTCATCATGGAAACGGACCCATTTGTACTGTATTTTAAATTCATTTAAGTCATATACTGAATAGAACACTTTCTGACTTTCCTTGTGTATGTCTTGAACCCACCTCCAGTCTGAAGATGCTCCACCAGGGGCCAGCCCACCCCAGCCAACGGCTTCTCAGCCTGCAGCTCCCCCACCCCAGGCCACCCCTGCCGTCAGCGAAGCCAGCCTGACACAGGAACAGCTCATCAGGCAGCAGCTGCTAGCCAAGCAGAAACAGTTACTGGAGCTGCAACAGAAGAAGATTGAGCTGGAGCTTGAGCAGACCAAAGCCCAGCTGGTAGGGGAGAAATAGATGATGGCTTTAGGCAAATGTAGAAGTCAAGATTGTCTGTATATCATCAAACGATGTATGATGTAAAATGTTTTTTTTTGTTGCTGTGTTCTCAGGCTGGGGGGTTTGTGTTGACTCCCACTGCACCTCAGCCCAGTGTTCCAGTGGTCCCCGCCACAGTGCCAAAGGCGGTGAGCCAGCCCACACCCGCACCCGTCATCCGACCTTGGATCCCTCCTAATGCTGTTGAGGCCAAGCCACCCACAAGAGACCCCCGGTTAAACCGATGTGGACCCCCAGTGTCTAAAGAACAATCAACCGTGAATAAAGATGGGAGTATGGGAGGTCCGACTCTCACGCCAGAGAAACGACAGGCAGAAAAGCCCAGCAAGGTGGACAAGACTAGGCCGCCTAAAAAAGGTATACCGGAGGAAAAGTCTCCCTCAAAATTGCCCTCTCCTATGGTTAAGGGCATGCAGGGCAGAGGCAAGCACTCGGAAGCCGACGGCCCCAAGACTCCAGAGACTGTCAAGAAGGATCCCAGGCTGCGGAAACGCATGCATGACAAGTCCGGAGAGGCCAAGGAGGAGGAACAAAAAGAGAAGAAAAGATTTGGTGAGAAGAAGGAAAAAGAGGAGACAACCCGGGTGCCAGATTCCCAAAGGCTGGCCAAAGCCAAACTGCCGAACGGTTCTCTGAACAAACACGAGCTGGCCGACTCCATGGACAAGGCTGACTTCAAGAGTGGAGGCAATGCACGCACCAACGCGAGGAAACGCACACGTTCCCGCTCTCGCTCCTCCTCCCCAAAAAGAAAGGACAGGAGGTCCCCTAAGGCCAGAGGTAGGAGCAGTTCCTCCTCCCCGACCCCTTCTCACAAACAGGTCAAGCCAAGACGAACCCACACAGACGAGCCCCCGCACGGCAAGCCAAGCAGAGAGGACAGGGCTGCACCAAAAAAAAGCCTGTCCGAGCCCAAAAGAGGCAAGAGGCTGCCGGAGGAGCGGCACAGCGAGGGCAGGGAAGCCCACTCCCCGAGGGTCCACTCGGAGACCAAGGAAAACGCCCACCGCTGGAGAAGTGGCTGGGAGGAGAACAAACAGTGAGTGTCGGGAGTCTTTCTCACACTTTCTGACAGAAAATGTAAACTGAGGCATGACATGACTTACTAGGGACAGGAATCTCGAGAGGCCTCACGATAGTATGTTTTTGTTTTGAGTGCCGGTGCGATATGTATTGCGATTGACTAAATATTGCAATCTTTCGTGTGGTTTAACGTATGGGTTTAACATTGGAGTTTGGGTTCTACATGTCCGTCGATGTCCGCTATTTTATAGTTTTTTTTTGTTTGTTTTTTAAATGAATGCCGAAACCGCAGAATGTAGTTGATGCAAATTGACTATGCAAATACAATAGCAGTGCTTCCCAACCTTTTTGGGGATAAGGCACACCGCAGTCCCAACCGGAAATCCAAGCTAAAGTTGTAGGGCATGATAATAAAAATGTCACACTATTACTGGGATATTATATGTATATACTAGGTTATTAACAATTTTCGTGTTATTTCACAAGGAAAGTAGCACATGGATACAGGTTCATACAAATCAGACAGGCATACTTCATATGTCCGAATATGGTCATAGTGTTGTTGCACATGTCCACAGCCTGAAGCCATCGGATGAGTCTCATGGGAAGCCGGGCCCTCAGCGCCATAAGCCGTACAACAGCTCCCGTCCCAGCACAGCGCGGACCCCCAAACACCGCCTCAGTGTGGACGCCAACATCCAGATACCAGACGTCCTCAACTCCGCCAGCAAGCGAGACCTGCTCAGGAGGGTAAGTCTCAAACACAACGCTGTGCCTGGACTTGCACTCTGCATTTGGCAAGTTTCCTAGATTTGTGTGAGTGGGGTGTTTGATTAACTTTCTTACTTCGTTTTTCTATCTCCAGGCCAGTAAGAGTTTTGAGAGTGGCGAGCTCTCCCATGAAGACTTCCTGAGTGTGGCCCATCAGATCAAGCAGCTCTTCCAGTATCAGGAGGATAAGCTGCAGCGCTCCGACTCCTGGGAGGCCCCCAGTGAGGATGACGGCGGCCCCCATTACCCATTCCCCTCCAAGAAGAAGCCCCTGCTGTCCACTCCCGGCTCCCCGCGGGCCCGGCCGCACGACCCCATGGATGACGCCGAGCTCTCTTACTACGAGCACAAGTCCAAGCTGCGCCGGACTCAGGTCAACCGCCGCCCCCAAGGCGAGGACTGGGATGGGGAGCTGGGTTCCGAGGACGGTGATCTCGAGGGACCAATGGCGGAAGGAGCACCTGGAAACCTGGCTCACAAGTACAGCCGCCCGCCCCGGGAGAGACCAGGTAGGTTCACACCAAACCGCTCATCGACCCTGTTGGTCCGGGCCTCCTACACTTTTGTTGAAGTTGTCGTGCTGATAGGATTCTAATTGTATACTGTTGTACTTGAAGCATACAGGTAGTATTGGGTACCAACCTGGGTACGCGTAGGGCAAATTGGGCTTTGAGCCCCAAACATTGGGAGCTCAGTGCTTGCCTGGTTGATGAGGTTTTTGTGCTCCTAGGAGAGAGACGCAGCAAAGAACGAGAAGAGCCGCCTGCTCCACAGCAGCCTCCTGCTCCCATGATTGAGGAGTACAACCACGGCAAGGAGTTCCCCACGCTCAAGTCCCTGCCCGGCCTGCGATTCAGGAAGAGAGCAGACCCCCGAGACTCCAGTAAGTCAGACAGAAACTGTATGCTCTAATACTCCCTGTGTGGACTCTGATGGCCAACACAGGATGGAGTCATTAGGTGGAAATCTAGTCCACGGCAAGTTCAATAAAGTGTCTTTTTCAGTCCCGTTTTCCTTGTCATTGTAGGTGAGCGAGAATGGAACTCTCCGCTGACGGAGCGACAGCGAGAAGAGCACAAGAGTGGCTATGATGCGCCCGCCAGGAAATTTGCCACCCACCTCGATGCTCGCCACGGCGACCCTCGCAGACAGGAGCGCCTCCCTGCTTCCTCCACTGTGGTCAACAGGAACTCCCTCAGCCCGGCGGGTGCAGAGGCACCAGCGCGCACCCCATCCACTCCGGGATACGAGCGCGAACGCCTCTCCCCTCTCCACCAGACAGAGCCGGTTGAGTCGAGTCCCGTTCCCAGGTTTGAGAGCCCCAACAGCGAGCATTCAGACGACGGGCCGCTCAACCTGGACGCACCCGCAACCCACCCTCCCCGCCACCCCTCCTTGCCCCCCAGGCCCATCCTGAAGTCCCTACCCCCCGGAGCGCCCCTCGCTTCAGTCCGTCCACACAGCGGTTCCCCGGCACACACTCCTCCTCACGACGGAAGCTACCATCCTTCCAGGTATGACGGGCCGGTCCTCAAGGGCCCGCCCAGACCTCACCCACCTGGACGCTGCGATGGTGCTCGACCAGGTCGCTATGACGAGTCAGGCTGCTATGATGGGCGCTTTGAGAGCGGGGTGGCCCTGCCGCACAATATGCCTGAAAGGTTTGATGGACAGGGTCGCTATGACGGCCCACCCATCTCTCATGGTCCAATGAGAGGAGGAGATAGAATGGGGAGGTTTGAAGGCCCACCCCGTCCACAGGGCCCAGCCCAATATGAGAGACCCATTGGTCAGCACCCACCAGGGAGGTTTAAAGGACAGGGCCCCATGCCATGCTTCGACGGACCACAGATGTTTGAGAACATGGGACCAGGCGGTGGACCCGGACCCATGGGCTTCCAGCAGCGCCCAACTATGCACTTTGACGGGCCTCCAAACCAGATGGGTCCGATGCCCTTCGACAGACCTCCAAACCAGATGGGTCCGATGTGCTTTGATGGCCCTGGTCCAATGCCCTTTAAAGGCTCTGGTCCAATGTATGACCAAGGAATTTCCCGCGGCTACGATGGCCAACAGGGCCCACAGAGGTTTGGCCCACAGATGCAGCCCCAACTCAGGCCCGTAGCGCCGCCAGCATGCGACAATGTTGGCCCCCAGCAGCAGAACTTCAATATGGCCAACCAGTGTTTCCCCGAACCAATCAACGCTCCGCAGTTCTCCGGTGGGCCGCTCTCCTTCCAAGCCCAGCAGGGCCTGCCCCAGGGTGGAGGGAACTTCAACATGCAGCCTGGGCCCTTTAATCAGCCTGGCGCTCCATCCTTCTACAACCCTGCAGGGCCCCCCGCCGGCAACATGCATCAGTCGGTAAGACCTTTTGGGCTTTCATCCAGGACATGTAAAGCGTGAGTTGATGTTACCTGACTGAGGAAGACATGACCTGCCGGGATGCATACATTTCTCTGTGGGTTTGACTGACTGTCTCTTCTGCTTTCCAGGGGAACATGATGTCCACCCAGCCGTTCCACCCCCAAAACCCAGTGCCTTTCAGTCAGCCAGGTAAACCCCTCTCCTGAATGTTATAAACAATAATGGCAGTCAAGGATGTTTGACTGAATGTGAATGTTTTTATTTGAGCTAGATGGATTATTTGTAGGATATGTGTGAAGACATTTGTAAGTGCACTCTAGTCTGTACACTTTTAACCTATGAGCAGAGCTATGTACCAGCCCACCTTTTCACTGTGTGCTGTGCGATGTCTTTCTGCAGGTGCTCAGTTTGGCGCCCCAGAGAGCCACTTTGGCCAGGTGGACGTCAACGACCTCCTGTCTAAACTCATCTCCACGGGCATCATCCCCGGCTCCGCCCCTGTCCAACCGGAAGCTAACGAAGCAGCTGGAGATGGTGAGAGCCTCTACCAAGACTGCTTTCTGCCTACCATACACTAAACATGTTGTATAGTAATAATGCAAGTTATTACTTAAGTTAGTTACTTTACAGGAGTTTACAGTATTACAGTCAATATGAGAAAGGTCATCATTTTGGCTAGAGATGGCACGGTACCAATTTTACAACACAGATAACACAAGTTTTGAGTATTCACCAATAATCACAGCCAGATCCTCCAATGAGATACTTCATAGAGGATGTGTGTATGCATATATTATGGCAGATTGTTATCCACACTTTTTGGTCCGTGTTGCTGATGGCATTCTGTCCATTTCCAGAGTCTTCCTCTGTGCCTCCAGTGGCCCCAGGGCCTGAGGAAGAGGAAGAAGAGGAGCAGGAGGTTGAGGACGACATCCCAGACCTCACCGGCTTCCTCATTGACAACATGAAACTGTAAGTGCTATTTGCTCATTCCCACTGGTACCCCTTTTCCACCAAGGCAGTTTGAGAGCCGGTGCCTAATCGTGAACCAGTTATTCGCGTTTCGAAAGGCGCCACCAACTCTTTGCTGGTCTTGAACCAAGAACCACTTGCGCTCGGGGCGGGATTATCATGACCAACAAGACCAACGAAAACGTTGTGACTCTCATTTTTAAAAACACAGAGCTTCACTATGGAATTGCATCAATAACTAACACATTTTATGCAAGTCCCTGATTATATTGTATCCCTTTGCCAGGGGGAGAGAGAGAGAGAGAGGGAGGGGTGGAAAAGGGATATCGGTGTACCACACAGCACAGGCGAGCCGGCCTTATTTGGTTCACATGTTGGATCCCATTGTTCTGGGCCTACCCTTGGTTGTATTGGGTGGTAGAGCAGAGGATTAAGGATATCTCTGCTGTAAGTAGAGGGCTTTCCATTGTGTAGGTGATGGGTCCTCAAGATAGTAAGGGTTGACATCGCTTGGTGCAGAGCACACTGGTACTCCTACAGTGCCAGGGAGGGTGATAATGGTTAACTAGGAGACCAAAGCAAACAGGATTTTCTTGTGTCGATAACACACACTGGTGCAGTAAATTACACTTTTTACAGGACCATATCTTTTCAAATGAATAATTGTCATACAATGGAGTACCATATAAAAATGTGTTGAACCGTGTATGTGTTATGTGCACACACAGACGTTATGAGAGTGTGGTGACGAAGCTCTACACGGGCATCCAGTGCTACTCGTGCGGCATGCGCTTCACTGCCTCACAGACGGATGTCTACGCAGACCACTTGGACTGGCACTACCGGCAGAACCGCTCCGAGAAGGATGTTAGCAGGAAGGTCACACACCGCCGCTGGTACTACACGCTGACGGTACGGACGCGCATACACATGCACACCTCTGCTACCCAAGCCTGTGTAATGACACATTCAGAACGTAGACATGCATGATTAAAACTCTACTCCCTCCGCCTCTTGTCCTCAGGACTGGATCGAGTTTGAGGAGATTGCTGATCTCGAGGAGCGAGCCAAGAGCCTGTTCTTTGAGAAGGTGAATGAGGAGGTGGTCCAGAAGACCCAAGAGGCTGCCAAGGAGCAGGAGTTCCAGAGCGTCAGAGCCACCGCCGACGTGGTGGGAGAGGTGAGACGGCAAGGGGATGTGACCCCATGGCACACCCCTGTATAACTGTGCTAATCATGACGACAAGCCTGAAGAAAACCATGTTGTTCTTCTACTTTGTCGAGATGTGTAGACCAACCTATTAACTTTCTGACTGGGTGTGTTTTTATTTTATTTTGCATGCAGTCGTGTGAGATATGCCAGGAGTCTTTTGAGATGTACTGGGAGGAAGAGGAGGAGGAATGGCACCTGAGGGATGCCCTCAGAGTAGAGGGGAAGGTAAAAATAACATTCAACTATTTGACGATTAAAGATGAATGTCCATGTTTAGGAAAATTTGTCATGATATGCATTTTCTTGTATCTTTTTCTTTCACAGACATATCATCCTTCGTGTTTCGAGGATTACAAAAATGTAAGTAACCTTTTTAAGGAATAATTCACCCTAAACATTTTTCGTTTTTGAGGTGTTTATTTGTTTAACTATTGATTAAACATGTCAAGTTACAAAAGTCTTTGGTGTTATTTTGTAACGCTGATGATTACAATTTGAGTGAGGGCCAGTCAAAATTGTTTTGGGGCCAGTATGTTTCAGACCCTGTGGCCCCACTAGGACCATGGCATTGTGGCAAAAAATGTTAGCGTTGAACCTTGTGCATTTTAACAAAGTATTAATTCCAACGTGATGTAAATGTAGTGTAAACCCTTTTAATATTGCTCCTTCCTTGCTCTTTCATCTGGCAGACGTCATCATTCCTGGATACCACCCCATCCCCTAACAAGGTGCTGTCTGAGCACCCACTCGCCACCTTCATAAAGTCTGAGGCCCCGGATGAGGAAGACGAGGCTAGTAATTCCTGTTTAGCCTCATCCGTCAAGCAAGAAGTGAAGGCTGAAGACGGTGAGGTTGACAATGTGAAAATGGAGGATAAGAGTTTGATGGAGGACGGAACTCAGAGTGCAATTTCCTAGGAAGTGCGCCGGGTCTAAACCCTTAAATTCAAATAAACATGCTGCTGTTGTCCTGCTCGATAGGGCAGGGCTTTTCTCAGCCCTCGGTCAGTCTTTTTTTTTATAAGGAAAGGTATTTTTTTATTCACCTGAGGCTGGGACCTCAGATTGCCATCATTTGAATACATTTTTGTATTTGGATTCTGCCTGTCAATTTCAGGTACCATTTTGTGAACTGAAAAGTAAACACCTTTTTTGGGGGAGGGGGGGGTGAAAATGTATGTAAAAAAAATATTTAATTTATTAATTAAAGTATTTTTTGGTATTCTTTGTGTTTGTTGATTTCACATTGAATGGCCATGCTAAATGAATACACAGAAACTCAGATGGACATTTTTCCCCTTTCGTGTATAGTTTTGCAGAGGTAAATAATAAAAATCGCAAACTTTTTTAGTTGACCACAGCCAAACGGTATTCAAGTAAAGAGTAGTCAACATGACATAAAAGGTAAGAATATTCTGCTTTGTTCCTGCAGTGATTTAAGTTCAGTCTGGCGATTCAGTTTCTACAATTAAACATGTTTTATCATGTTAACTTTGAGTCGTAACATTACAGTGGATGATTTTTATTTTTTGCAGAGGTTTGACAACTAATTATTTTTGGCCTGATCTTTATTGAATCTCTAATAAAAGCAAGTCTGAAAAGTAGTTGTGTGTGAACAGTGATTGGTGTGGTGTTGGGGTATTCCTTGTTATCTATGCTTTAAATAGTCAATAAAGGTTTGATGTATGTAGTGCTTGTATTTTGTCTTCTTTGTACATGACATGTACTATACTCTGCAGCAAATTAGTGAGCACACTTGTGACTGGTGCTTCACAGTATAAGGGAAATGATACTCAAGAAATAAAATGGCATATTTTCTTACAAGGTATAGCATTTTAAATTTGGTGCTGTTACAAAAATTCCTGCTGGAATATGTTGAGAAATCTTTTCAGGAATAGGTTTTACTGAATCACTTGGCCAATGTCTACACATTTGACCTGGGTTGTTGGATCTGTTCAATGGCACTCTTTGAACAGGAAGAATGAAAAGCAAACCAGCCGTTTGTTTTTTTATGCTAAACAATAGACGTAACAATAATTTATACGATATTTCAATGATAAAACGATAAACATTTTTGGTTCTCAATTTGGAACAATCTTCATATTAATATTCCCCTTATGGAGACATGGGTAGGTAGTCCTTCACTTCCATAGCCGGTAGAAGCCCAATGCGATGGCTAGACATGCAAACACGGAGGCTGCAAGAAAAGAAAGAACAGACTAACATGAAGAACTGCACTCATTCAGTCATTGTGATTCAAGTCATGGGCTTCCATGTGCTTGTGTTGCATACAGACATGGAAGACATGCACTCAATTCTCATACAATATTGTATGTATTTACACACATCACACCCATTCTCAAGCACACACGCCTACCTGCGAGGTAGCGGACGGTCTCCAGTTTCAGAGACTCCAGCAGGGTTTTGAGTGAGGCTACATCTAGGTCAATCTTCTTATTGGTCTCCATGGTGTCGTGATCAAGATTAGCGTTCTGTACAACCAACACGTCAATACAGTCCACTTTAACAATAGACAATACTTTCTCACAGGGCATTAGAAGAAAACCTATTGATATCAAATGACTAAAAGAGAAGGAAAAGTAAAGTAGAGATGAAGAGAAACAAGAAATTAAAAGGTGGATGGAGGTAGTTGTTTACCTTCCTGTGGAACTCTGTGGTCGCCTCCAAGAGCTTTTTCTCCTGTTCTGTAAACTAGTAGAAACACCAGACCAAGAGAAAAGACAATAGCTTATTATGGATGTTCTGTATCTGGATGCCCCCGTCTCTCTCTCTCTCTTCATCTCTCTCTCTCTCTCTCTTCCCCCACCCCATACCATGTCTGAGATCCTACTTCTCTCCAGGTTAATATCCAGCCTGGCCTCCCCTCGGACCCTCTGGCTCTCCTCCTGTTGTTATTGAGGACAAACACAGTGTTAACCCAGCAGCCATTTTGTGATGGAGCACTTCCTCACTGCTTTAGACAGTGAGGAAGTGAGGCTACATTTAAAAGAGGAAGAAGAAGAGAGCCAACATACGAGATGTGAAGTGTGTGCCTCACCGTCAATCTGGCTTTCAGCTGATCCAGCTCTCTTTTCATTTTCTGTAGAAGAGAAAGAGGATACAGAACTTTTGTGTTTGTTGGAAGTGATTAATTTCATAATCAGTCATTTATGAAGGGTTAATACATTCAATATATGTGTTCTAATCCAATCTCTAGTGATTATGCTTTTAGCTTGGGTTCTATTTGAACCTAGAATACATTTGCATGACTACACTTTTGTTAAATGATTTAGTTTAGTTTTATAGTGAGTATAAAATTGTTTCATTGTTAAATTATTTAGTTTAGTTTTATAGTGAGTATAGGGCGTGTTATCTCACAGCCAAACGCTTCTTGTCTGCACATGGTCTTTGGTGAAATGACGTATGTGTATACCTCATTTTCAGAGCGTAGGTTGGCAAACTCGCTCTTTTCCAAGATCACCATGTCTTTCCTGAGGGAGTCTAGGTGAGCGAGGATCTGCTGGAGGGCAACCTCCTGGTAGAGCAGGTAAGAGAATAGGAGATGAGAGGAGAGAAGGCGAGAGGAGGGGTGAGGAAAACATGCAGAGAGGGGATAGAGGAGATCATGTCTGATTGTTTAGGTGTGTGCTGTATGTTGTGTATTTCTATGAATGTGTATGTATGTATGACAGCAGTGATGGAAAGTAACTAAGTACATTTACTCAAGTACACATTTGAGGCACTTGTACTTTACTTGAGTATTTCTATTTTCTGCTACCTTATACTTCTACTCCACTTAGATTAATCTAGATTAAAGATTTTAATCTATGCCCATCTCTAATATATATATATATACGGTGAATTTTGTGTGTGTGTGTGTGGGGGGGGGGGGGGGGGACTGTTTGGAGGAGTTTGGATGTAAGGTACACACAGTACATGTTGGCCCCAGCCTCCTGCTGATCTCGCCTAGGGCACCAAAAAGGCCTGGATGCATCAATAAATACAATCCAATAATATGTATTTTATTCTGAAATGGGCCACTCTGCATAACGGGTACTTATTTTTGGTACTTTAAGTATACTTTGATGCTCATACTTTTGTACTTTTACTTTGAGTACCATTTTCAATGCAGGGCTTTAGTCAAAGATGTGAGTCCTTCGTCCACCACTGTGTTGAGTCCTACCTGATGCGATGATGTCACCATGTCCTTGTAGACAATGTCCATGTTGGCGGTGGTCAGGGTGACCAGAGCAGACACTATGATCTCTGCTTGCTTCTTTTCAAAGCCTGGTGGACAACACGGACATCTTTCTAATGAGAATGTTGGCTTTGTTTCACATGCACATGTCAATAACTCCATTATAACATGTGTATTATATTGACTTTATAACTGGGACACCAGGGGCTTTAAAAGAAAGACACCAACAATGAACATGAATCGTTAAAAGGTCACACACCGTTCTTCTCCAGGTCCGTGACGACGGCGTGGGAGTCGAAGGTGAGTTTCCTCTGCTCCAGAGGAGTTAGTTCAACCTTCCTCACTGTGTGGGTGGCAGTGGGACAGCCCACGTGGACATCTGTCAACACACACACACACACACACACACACACACACACACACACACACACATACACACACACACACACACACATACACACACACACATATACATATACACACACACACACACACACACACATATACACACACACACACACACACACACACACACACACATATACACACACACATACACACACACACACACATATACACACACATACACCCACACACACACACACATACGCACACACACACATTGTTTCAAACTATGTGAACCGTTGCTGTACGTGGTTAACATTTAAGACAGACGGTATTAAAGTTTAAACCCACTCACTCCGCGCCACCGTCGCCATGGTTCCGGCGAGCCGCCGGCGGACCAGAGACCGCAGGGCCGCTGGGTTCATGGTGGTCCCGGTCCGGACGGTCCCCGCGAGGACGGCGGGGCTGTCTTTAAAGGTAAATGCTAACCGCTAACGTTCAACACCGGGTAATAATAATAATATTAATAACAACACACGAATAACGCATTTGTGTCGCGGTGAAAGCGTCGTCTCGAGTATCCCGACTGGCTGTAAGTCAGTACATCTCCGAGAGGAAATGTTTCCTAGCGCCAGTAAAGTAACAGAACGACGGGCCGCCGCCGCCGCGTCGCCCTTCAGTACCGGGACGCCAGGGCGGGGCGTCACTGTGACGCAGCTGGCATGGCGGCGCCCGTGGAGAGCGGCGGTTGGTTTCCTGCTCTGGCCATCGGAGTCTCCCTGCTGAAATGTCTGTTTATAAACGCATAGTGAGTAAAGTCATGACTATACGTGTTCAACTCCTTCTGTGTTTGCTTCGCGAACGGGCGGGTTTAGACGGTATCGTGGCAATAGTTAGCTCGCCGGCTAACTGTCTATTTAGCATGTCAAACAGACCTGTCAAACAGGTTACTACCTCAAAGTTGTGTGTATATATATATATATATATATATATATATATATATATATATATATATATATATATATATATATGTATGTATGTATGTATGTATGTATGTATGTATGTATGTATGTATGTATGTATGTATGTGTGTGTGTGTGTGTGTGTGTGTGTGTGTGGTGTATACATTCTATGGAGAATGTATGCGGCCACATAAGATGCCAATGTTTATTCATTGTTCACAAAAGTCATTATTGTCTTCCAGTCGTTCAACGGACTTTGAAGTGCACAGGAACTGGCTGGCCATCACCCACAGCTTACCAGTGTCCAGGTGGTACCACGAGGTTTGGATATACAAACACATCCCCAGAACAACCCAGCTCAATATGCCTGCGTCTGTATATTATAGGCAGGTCAAGACATTTTGGGATCAGATCAAGACAGACTGTCAACGGTTTTCAGACCATTCCCATGCTGATCACCAATATTAAAAGTATGTGTTTGACCAGGGGCGCCGCTAGGGATTTTGGGCCCCATGAAAAGAATTTTTACAATTAAAGGGGAAATGAACCCAAAAACAACACTATGCTCCAACACTATATTTCATCACATGAATAAAGTTGATTGTGCTGCCATCAACTGTACTAACTCCATATAAAAAAGAAAAGAATTTAACGGCTACGTAACGGTGATTTGACGCGTCATCAAATCACCGGAAGAAAAATGCAGGACTACAAGTTATGAACGTTCTGAATGTGAATCTTCAGAGCAGCCCTCTCGGACACACACACATGCTGTTACCGCTGTTTTATTAGCATCCGCACTCCCACACCGTCACCGGGGCTTCATAGTAATGTGTCCGAATAGAGCAGCCCTGTCGGACACACACACATGCTGTTACCGCTGTTTTATTATCATCCACACTTCCAGACCATCACCGGGGCTTCACGGTAATGTGTCCGAATAGAGCAGTACTCTCGGACACACACACATGCTGTTACCGCTGTTTTATTATCATCCACAGTTCCAGACTGAAGATTATTCTATGGCTCTGGTCTAGTGGGTGGAGCTAATGACTCAGATCCGCGCAGTGCATTCTGGTTAAGTGAGTCCATCAAAATAGTTCCGAAAATTATGCTTCAACACACTATCTAATCTAATGAATCGAAATCATGCAAATTTCGTTTTTTTTCTCAAGTAAAATGTATAATAGAAATAAATTACCCGTGATAACAGGCTAGAATGTCTAAAGTTCATCTCCCCTTTAATGCTGCGTGATTGTTAAGGGGGGGGGGGGGGGAGGGTGCTACCGGAGGATTGCTGTTGCGCAATTGTTGAGCGGGGGGAGGGGGGGGGGGGGGGTGCTACCGGAGGATTTCTGTTGCGCGATTGTTGAGCGGGGGGGGGGGCCTCTCTCTGGGCCCCCCTCAATCATGGGCCCCTAGAATCCGTCTCCTTTACCCCCCCTTTTCGGCGCCCCTGTGTTTGACCTCTGAATCAAACTAAGTACTTTGGCCCATTTATTTATTGGACAGCTCATATCTGGAATAGTTAATATATGGCAAGCTGTAGCGGTGATATCAATTGTACATATCAACATTTGCTTTTTGACTAGTTAGAATTCCAAGCCAACATATCCATAATGTAATTTTGACTAGTAGCAATTCTAAGTAAAGATATCTACAATTAATTTCTCACGAGTCAAAATGTTAATTCTTGATATCAACAATTCATTCTTACTAATGGAAATGTTCATTCATTGTAGATGGCAAGCCGTTTTAACATTTAATCAGTAGGGCTGACTAGTAGCGATTTAGTTTTCACAAGTCAAAATTACTAGTCAGCCCTACTGATTAAACGTTAAAAAGGCAGTCTCTGTGACACACACACACTGTGTTACAACACCAGCATATCATGAGATCATCAGGAGATAATACTTTATATTTTAACATATTGTACTTCAGCTGTGTTTTCCCCAAGTGGGGACGAATGTCACATACACTGTCCCACATCAAATTACTGCACACGCCTCAACCGAAAGGGGCCGATAAACACTATAGCTGCACACACTGTGGCAAGTGGAACCGTTCATACGCCTGTTGTTGAGGTTAAGTATGCATCATCATTAGCTTTGTTTCCCTCTCCTAGAACACCTCTGAATGGACCCTGGACTACCCTCCGCTGTTCGCCTGGTTCGAGTATGGACTGTCTCAGGCGGCGCGGCACTTTGACAGGGACATGCTGGTGGTGGGGAACCTGAACTACGCCAGTCCAGCCACCGTTCTCTTCCAGAGGCTGTCCGTCATCTTTGCCGACTTGGTGTTCATTTACGCTGTGAAAGAGTGAGTCTTGTGTGTTTGAACCAGCGTCAGCTGAGTGAACAACATAGTAGCACATTCACAAAAAAAAGCCACTATAGTTGATTGCTTTAACTGGGTTTGTTTTCTGTATCGTGCTCGACAAATTCGTGACCGACAAATATTTTGGTCACGAATCCTCTACTTGGCTTTTTGAGAAAATTACCCTTTTTTCTATATTTCATGAAAGTGATATAGAAAAACATGAATCAGTGCTGTGCACCATGCCTCTCACATCCTCCTAGGTGCTGCAGTACTGTGCGAGAAGAGAAGGGCGCTAAGGAGCTATTGAGGCGTCCGTGTTTCATATTGGCCGTGCTCCTGCTGTGGAACTTTGGCCTCCTCGTCGTTGACCGTATCCTTCACCCCCACAGACAACACACACACAACTATATGAACAGGAACCTCACGTTTCTTAAAGTGATAGACAACAGGATCTAAAAATGTCAAATAACCATCACATATCACAGAGGGATGACGTCACTACACACCTACCTATCTTGCCAGGAAAATGTCAAATAGTATATTAATATACATCTCAAAGTCAGCCAATTATCTAAGTCTTGGAAAGACTCAGGATTGTAGGGGTGTGGTCTGAGACCCCCCCCTGCTTTGTGTACTAGTAGTTTGTACTTCCTCAAAGTCCGGCGTAAAGGAATAGAAGGAAGACTAGACTGAAATTACATAAGATTGCAATGGATTTCATGGAATATCATTTTCTGATGCTTATGCACACCTTGATAACCCTTAATAACATCATTAGAAGTGAATGACGGATTCCTGTTGTCCACCACTTCAAAGGTGTCTTACTATAACTTTTGGCTATACTTTTTGCAATCTGTTTTCATCTGGTTGGACGCTTTAACGTTTCCCACAGATATTCATTTCCAGTACAATGGGTTCTTGTTTGGCTTCCTGCTTCTCTCGGTGGCGCGGCATCTACAGGTGTGTATCATTACAGTGCATTGTTCATATAGCAGCGCACCTCATCTGTGGGCACATGTCTGAGTAATTCTTTAGCAATTCTCAAATTGTATTAGGGCTGGGGCGATGTGGCCAAAATCTTCTGTCTGATATAGGGCATTTGATATCGATAACGATATATATCACGATATAGCATGTTTTCTGTTAATTCAATAAATAGTCTATATGAAATAACCCAGTGTTTCCCATTAATTACTTACACTGTGGCGGCCCGCCATGGTCTAATTTGTCCCGCCACAGTCTCGGAATGAACCGAAAAGAATTCTTACACTTCTCATAATAACATAATTAAGATCTGTAACTTGTGTTTCTCACCGCTGCTTCAGCAAAGCATCTCTCACTCCCAGTCAGCCGCTCTGCCCCTCCCCTCCTCCTCCCCTCCTCGCTGTACGCGGCGCGCGCACACTCAGACCGTCACCGGGGCTTCAGAGTAATATGTCAGAGGAGAGCAGCCCTCTCCCGGACACACACGCTAGCTTTTACCGCTGTGTTTTTTTTTAAAATCCGCACTTCCAGACCGTCACCGGGGCTTCAGAGTAATGTGTCCGAGGAGAGTAGCCCTCTCCCGGACACACACGATAGCTTTAACCGCTGTTTTATCCCGCTTCTGGTACTTTACTGGCTTTGACATTTTCTTCTTCTCACTAACATTCAGATGTTAAAATCAAATAAAATGCCAACAGTAAAAAGGGCTAACTAGGTTAGCTAGGCCAAGTCAATAGCTGTCGCCGTCAGTTCCTACCGCCGCTAGCGGCTTTTCCGACAAGCGGCAGCACCTGGCTGCCCGCCTGGCTGCCCACCTGGCTGCCCGCCTGGCTGAGGGTCTCATCAATGGGCCGTTCAGAGGCATTTAATTACCAAAGGGCATTAGAGCTGTTTTTCTCAAAGTCCAGGAAAATCAAATGTCGAATTCGGGGTGCAAAGTTTGTAAATAGGGATGATGGGATTCATTATTTATTATTTTATTTTCTAAAAAATAAACTAGTTCAACACAGTTAACCACGTTTGCTTAATTTCTTTGATGGCTCAGATGTATGCTCTAGTTGATTTTGTGTTTTCACCATTCGTATCTATACAACCAATGTGTTTATGATTAAAATTGTTCTTCATAGATCTAGTCTCTTAATTTTGCTTTCAAAGTGCACCAGATTGATGCATTTAACTTTAAAATGTAAAAAAAAATCTTCCAGGGGAGCATGCCCCCGGACCCCCCTAGAGGGTCCGAGATCCACCCACCATAGTCTCACAAAATCCTGTGGGAAACACTGAATAACCACATGGTAGAGTCTATTTTTGTATACTCCTGTGCAGATTAAATACTTGACAAATGAAAAGTATACAGAGTACTGAGTATTTTCAAATTTTTCTCCATCACTTTACTGTAATGCAGCCTTTAAAACCAGGAAAAGACAACACTCACCATATCGCAATATTACGATATCCGAAGTCTCCATATCGATATATCTATATGTTGCCTAGCCCTAAATTGTATTAAATGGTACCCTACAGTCAGTGGTTAAATTGGGCCGGGGCTAGCCGGGGCTTAGCCCCGGCACATAGCCTAAGCCTGCCTGCAGTCAGTTGCGTACTGGAAATGTCACATAAAATTTGATGAAAGTAATGCTTTGGATGAAAGTAATGCTTTTGAAAATATGATATTTCCGACAATAAATGAACGTTGTTTTTCAAATGGAATTTCTATTTGGCTCAGCGGAGCTGAGATGAGAACAATCGGAACACGAGTAGCCTACCGCGGTGAAGTTAGTTTTAGGTTGGATATTCGACAGATATTCAGTCCAGTTCCAGCCGCGACTTCACGGAGGTTTGCCCGGCAATAGCAGCAGGAGAACGGTTCGCGCACCTCGCAGAGCCTCGCGGTGAATCGCTGGAAACTGATTTAGGGACCGTCAATAAATTACTTCACGTAAATATATCAATACAAAATACTTGCAGTTTTTCCAATAGTTTCCATGTCATGTGACCCAGTGACTCCAAACCAGTATCTAATTGTATTATTAAACCCGAAGAATAAGACACACCACTTTTTATGGTATTTTAGTGCTTCCTCTATTTTATATGAATATTAATATGCAGGAATTATCATATTTCTTTCAATAGCTTCCATGCCATGTGACCCAGTGACTCCAAACCAGTAAACCCTAAGAATAAGACACACCACTTTTCATGGTATTTTAGTGCTTCTTCTATTTTATATGAATGTTAATATTCAGAAATGATACTGTTCTTTCAATAGCTTCCATGCCATGTGACCCAGTGACTCCAAACCAGTATCCAATTGTAAAAGTAAACCCTAAAAATAAGACACACCACTTTTCATGGTATTTTAGTGCTTCCTCTATTTTATATGAATATTAATATTCAGAAATGATACTGTTCTTTCAATAGCTTCCATGCCATGTGACCCAGTGACTCCAAACCAGTATCCAATTGTAAAAGTAAACCCTAAGAATAAGACACACCACTTTTCATGGTATTTTAGTGCTTCTATTTTATATGAATATTAATATTCAGAAATGATACTGTTCTTTCAATAGCTTCCATGCCATGTGACCCAGTGACTCCAAACCAGTATCCAATTGTAAAAGTAAACCCTAAGAATAAGACACACCACTTTTCATGGTATTTTAGTGCTTCTTCTATTTTATATGAATATTAATATTCAGAAATGATACTGTTCTTTCAATAGCTTCCATGCCATGTGACCCAGTGACTCCAAACCGGTATCCAATTGTACAACTAAAGCCTAAGAATAAGACACACCACTTTGTATTGTATTTTAGTGCTTCCTCTATTTTATATGAATATTAATATTCATAACAAGGTTATAATGTGTAATCAAGTGATGGCTGATTAACAGTAGCCTAATGTAAATGCTACATGCCCTAATACCTGTTGATGCTAAAACAATGCACAGTATAGGCGCTAAACCTTGCAGTTTTGCACATATCATGTAAGACTCAATTTCTCCATTTCTTTGCACAAAACTCTCCAGAAAGTGCCATTTAATGGTTTATTTTTCAAAATTTTCTCCCGGGGGGGCATACCCCCGGACCCCCCTAGGTAGATCCCCCCCACATAACAAATCCCAATTTAACCCCTGCCTACAGTGATGAATTTGTAGTTTTATATGAAATGCACTCACCTTTTACAATGTGCACCCAGTGAGATTGACGCTTTAACCATGTGATCATCAGCTAATAGTACAGGCTTTCTTACAAATGAATACTTTCTGTAATTTGCTTGCTCTGGCTTGAACTTGACCTCAACCGTTCCCTGTCTTGCAGTCCAGGCACCTGGAGGGGGCGCTGTTTTTCTCCATCGTGCTCAACTTGAAGCACATCAACCTGTATGTGGCTCCGGCCTATGGCATCTACCTTCTGAGGTGCTACTGTTTCACTCAAGACAATACAGGTAGGAAACCTTTAACCTTCAACTAGCCTTCAACACGCACACAAAAAATGTGCGAGCACACACTGGCCTAGTTCAAGTTTAGTTTTCTCCTTTTTGTTTGTTATTATTAAATGTATCTCTCATTGTTCATTATTGTAACGTTATAATGACTTGTTGCCGATAGCTTTCTCCTTCTACTGACTTTCAACACATAATACTGCTTTTTTGTAACACGGCCTGTATTTTCCAGATGGGTCTTTGAGATGGAGGAGTTTCAGCCCCTTCCGTCTCCTGGCGTTGGGGGCTATCGTCATCTCCATCACCGCATTGTCCTTTGGGCCTTTCATTGCCATGGTAACCTCATAGTTGTATTGAATATGATCAAACACACTGTGACACTGTGTGGTTTAAAGGTTGTGCGCTAATTTTTTGCCGTGGCTCTCCAGGGCCAGCTCCCACAGGTCCTGTCCAGGCTCTTCCCCTTTAAGAGGGGCCTGTGCCACGCCTACTGGGCCCCCAATATCTGGGCGCTCTACAACATCCTGGACAAGGCCCTGTCCCTGTTAGGTGAGGCTATTTTTCATTTATATCCTGCTTAATCTCTATAAACAGATATCTGCATATGAGTGCAGAATCTGTAGGCAAGGGACAAGATGTTCGGAATTGGAATGGATCGGAAGGTTTCCGTTTGTAGTCCGAGTAATATTGACCAATCACGTTTGAGTGGGCTATTGTTGCTTCTAGGTAAACAGTCAGGTAAACTGTGTGGAGAGCGAAAGAGGCAGAACACATCAGCCCAAATGCAATCTGGGAACCCATCGGTTATCGTCTGACGACGTTTTAGCTTTTTATTAGACGTCGTCTCTCAACTCCAACTCCATTCACGCGTCTCAAGTTGCTTATGGGACTGTAAACAATGAGACAAAGAGGAAGTCTTGGCCCAGATACCCGCTGACTACACCGGTCTGCCAGAAATATTGGCCTTTGTCCCCGGAGGCTAAATCGTCATCAGACAGTAGCTGGTTCCCGACTAGATTGTATCCTGTTGTGTATACATAAAACCATAGACATGCATTTTTTTTTTACATCTCCCTCTGTCACCGTCTCTCTCTCTCTCTGCCTCTCTCTCTCTGTGTCTTTGCCTCTGTCTGTCTTGGTCTGTCTCTCTCTCTGTCTTTGTCTCTCTGTCTGTGTCCCTCTCTCTTTAACTCTTTGTCTTTGTCTCTCTCAGGTGTGCGTCTGGAGCTGCTGGATGTGGACAGTCTTCCGAAGGCGTCCATGACGGGCGGCCTGGTGCAGGAGTTCCAGCACGCGGTCCTTCCCTCCGTCTCCCCCTCTGCCGCACTCCTCTGCACCCTGCTCTCCATCCTGGTGAGCTGCTGTGTGGATAACATATGAAGGGTGTTTTTGATTGAGTGATTGTGAGGCTAAGGGGTGTCGAGACCGTGGACGGGTAGCTGAACAGGGACGGAGGGAGGGCATTTTTAGAGGATTCAAAGTGATTTAATTTCTATATTTAATGGTCAGAGGTAGGAGGGTGATATTTTGAAGACGGCTTTGCGGCTCTGCTGCAATGAGATTGAAGTCGATGTGGTAAACCAGCAAGGAGTCAGTGTTATGATTCACTGTGTTGGGTATCATGTGACCTCTCGGCTCACAACATTATTTCTACTCTTCTCGTCATTCTTTTTTTCTGTCAACCTACCTCTGTATCCCTTTCTGTGTTTCTCTCTCCGTCCCTCCCTCCCTCTTTCTTTCGCTCTCCCTCCCTCTTTCTTTCGCTGTCCCTCCCTCTCTGTGTCTCTCCCTCCCTCGCTGTGTCTCTGTCTCTATCCCTCCTCTCTGTCACTCTATCCCTCCCTCTCTGTGTCTCTCTATCCCTTACTTTCTTTATCTCTCTATCACTCCCTCTCTGTCTCTCTATTTCTCCTTCTCTGTGTGTTTCCCTCCCTCCCTCGCTGTCTCTCTCTCCCTCCCTCTCTGTGTCTCCCTCCAGCCGGCTGTGTTGCGCATGTGGTTGCGGCCGTGCGGTGCGCGTGGCTTCCTGCGCTGCGTGGTGCTGTGTGCACTGGGCTCCTTCATGTTCAGCTGGCACGTGCACGAGAAGGCCATCCTGATGGCTGTCCTGCCACTCAGGTGGGTTCAGAGACGCGACACCCGTAGCACAGGAGTCCACGAGGTTGTTGGGAGGATCACACATTACAAACCCTCCATACAACGTGGCTCATGCCACTAGCATCAGTGTACACAGTGTTTAGTGTCAACCCCAAACTCTAATTACAATGATTTTTAATTGTAGACCTCAGTTTTATGTTATCAATTTGAACATGTTACTCCAAATGCCAATGCAAGACGATATGTGATTGGAGATTATTGTATTTTTCTTCCTCTAGTATTTTGGCAGTTGAAAGCAGAGAGGATGCTGGGATATTCCTGGTTCTCGCCACTACAGGCCATTACTCTCTGTTTCCACTTCTATTCACCCCAGCAGGTACGTCCCTCTGCAACTAAGCTACTGCCTAATGTAGAAGATGTTTTAGCCAGTTTCACCACACATGTTTGTGTTGAACTTGACAGTTTCTATAGAAACCGGCCACCGATCATGGAGCAGGTCATTTCTCTGGTCTTTTGGAAACATCTGTTAAACATGTCATATTACGCTGTTTGTGCTGCCTGAGATTTGTTAAGCCAATTTCGATATTAACAAATATCGATCAATATTATAACAATCTGGAATGGTAACAAACATTGGGCAAAAAGAGTCATGATAGATGTTATGATAGATTAGTATTAAGTTACTAAACAAGCTGGTGCTATCTTTCTCTAGAGTTTCCCATTAAAGTCCTGCTGATGCTGCTGTTTACACTCTACTCCTTCACTGCTTTGAGAAAGCTTTTCAGGTGAGTGAGCCGTATTATTATTATCATTATCATTATTATTATTATTATTATTATTATTATTATTATTATTATTATTATTATCATCATCATCAGTTTCTCTAAAACGGATGTATAGAAAAAGTGTTTTTGTATCAGGATAATTCTGTGATAGAATAGAACTTTCCTATTGCATGCATATTATCTTACAGTAACCAGATACAGTGAATAATTTTGTGTGAGTAGGCCTACATATAGTTTACCTGTATCCATTAGGCAGTCAATTCCTATAGTCAACACTGTAACATGTATAATGATACCTTTTGGACTGCTGGATTGCTTTTGTTGTACTTTTCTTATGCAGATGAGGGTACATGGACGATTGTTTATGATATGGAACTAATTGATCAAATGGAATAGTTTTGTAAATAAAACAAATCCATTCCTTAATGAGATGTACATATGGAAATTATAGTTTTCTACTGCATCTTCTCACCCCAGTGGAGAACGTTCCTTGCTTCATCCTCTGGAAGCCCTCTACCTCCTGGGCCTGGTCGCTGTGGAGATCCTCTGCGAGGTCATCTTTCCTCTGTCACCATGGCAGCGGACCCTGCCCTTCATACCCCTGCTGTTGACATCAGTGTATTGCGCCCTGGGTGTCTCCTATTCCTTTGTCAGACTGTACATCTCCCTTCTGAAACAGGAAGCAACAGAAAAACCCAAATGTCTATAACAATGCTCTTGTGAACAAAAAGGGTATGGTGAGAATCCTCCAAAAAACAGCAAATGAAAACAAAGAATCAGATTATCATGGTGGACCTAGTTTCCATGGCTATAGCATAGGGACAAAACTTAAATCCCACTTGTATTTCAGTATTTCTGTTTCTACGTTGTATTTGGACTGCATTATTGCTTAATATGATGTAGGATAGATAACACTATAGTTCAAGAATGATGGTGGTAGTGATATTGGACAGAATCCAAGCTGTGTTGAAGAAGATGGAAGATGGTGGTGTAGTTGGTAGCATATTATAGTTTGAAAACTATACACCCCTGTCTTGTATATTGTTGTGAAGTAGTGTTTCTTTGTACAGAATTCTGATAAACGTGTTGGGATGTGGTTCTACCATAGCAACCAAATCCTCCAGCACATCAGAGACCAATGGATCAATGTTTTTTTTTAAAATATATATATACATATTTGCTATTTTTAAGTATACATTTTATTTTTGCAATCTTTGGATTGTGATAATAAAATATGATATTTGATACATTTTGCTTTGTCATTTGCTGTGTTGTGCCCATTGCGGAGGTGAAGAAGGGGGACTAGTGCAAATCAATAAGGGTATAGTGTTGTACAGCAACAACTAGTTTGGATAAATGATACTCACACATTTTGCTTTACATTTTCAGGGTTAACTTCCCTTGGAAATAAAAAACTACAAAACTGCAAATATGGACAATATATACACTGGGCAAGGAATTGATTACGTTTAGTTAAAAACGCTTTGCAGAACAAACTAACCATACTTATTACCATATCAGGAATCAAGTGCAGGAGTTAGATCCTCAGGAATTTGACATGACCTGCTTGCAGGTAAATGCTCTTGGGACATTCATCAGCTCAAAATTGCTTACAAATTACTACAAATTATTGTGAGCTATTAGAGATTGTGAGTGACTCATCCAGCCCACGTGAATGCATTGCTTCATTCTGTAGCTTTAGTTCAGCATAGGTCTTCAACATCTTGGCCCATGTTTAGTTCAATGTGGTTAAAACAGTTTTGTAGAAGATTATTGGACATGCTGGAAAATTCTTCGAGAACTTTATTAGTAAGGCAACACAGCATGATTCGTTAAAATGAACATTAAAATACATTTACATTCTCCATGGTCAGGAGGTCTATTGCACAAGGAGATCATTTGAAATGGTTGAGAGACAATGAACTAGCTAGACAATGAAACAGAGAATAACCTAATGCAGAGTTTTAAACGTAACACAGACCGTCTTACTGGGACACTCGGATGTCATATTGTTTAAACACACATGATTCATTTTCACTTCTGAATTGTTACAAAGGCTGCATTAAAAAAAGCCTTTCGACGGATGAATGCATTGAGAGACCAAGAGGTCAGCCTGCTGTGCGCTAAACCAGTAGGTTAAGCTGGTAAGGCTGACCCAGATCAGGGTGACGTACGACTCAATCTTTCATGTTCCGTCGAAGTCCTTCAGGATTCAACATGGTCCTTGCTTTCATCTCATCACAGTTCATTTCCACTGTAGTAACTACGAGAAAGAAAATGTATGTGTTGCCTCATCTATGGAAGCCACTAGTCACTGCCTAGCAAGTGCCAATAATGTAAAATGTAACATGAAAGCAACTATGTGCACCAGGCAATCCACAGAAAGAAGTGAAGGGCAGGGCAACATAAATAATTGAATACATAAAAGAAGATAATATGTGTAACATTAGGAAGATAATTTAGAGGTTTTTTTAAATATAATTTTAAATCTTGTCAAGCTCAGTTATCACGGATCAATATTATAGATATTCTCGTGTTCTCATTGTCATTATCGGGTCGTCTTGAGCCATGTTTGATCTCTATACATTCTGTACAACGTTATACACCATATTTTCTTCTAGAGAATTCAGCATTGTTGTGTTTAGTATTTGAATGCTTCAAGATGATATGTTGTTTGTGTTGGAATAACGGGGAAAAACGTCCATAGGATTTACTGCCAAGTTGTCCATTAACAAGGCTATCAATTGATGGTTTGCGCCTATAAAACCAGGAGATAAGGGAAGCACCTTAAGGTGTCATTCCACCACGAACCCCACACAAGATCACTCCTGCCTGCTGAATAAGCTAAATCCTTTTGGAGGATTTCACCATGGTGTGCGATTACATAATCAGCCAATGCCGTGCAAGTCCGCTCTAAACAGAGATGAGGATCTCATCTCTGGAACAGAGATGAGGAGAGACTTTTTTACTTTGATTTTGTACATTTGTGAGGACCTGTGGTAGGGTGATCCATCTCTGTTCCATCTCACCTGAGCAGTGTAGTAAGATGTTCTTCCTGGCTCAACCAGTGCCTATAAAAAGCTCCCAAGTTGCTAGGACATGGCTCTCAGCAGGGCCAATATTGGCTCAGTCTCTTAAAGCTATTACAGCGTTAGGAGGATCAGAGGACACGCGGGCTTGGTAACCTTGTATGACGTGGCACCATTTGACTCTCAGAAAGCCTTGCACACGGTGGGAAGCAGCTGTTAGAACAGTTGCGTGTAGACAATCTTAAGACATTTAGTTATCAATTCAAAATGGGGCCGTAATCAGGATAATAAAATGAAAAGAAATGTAATTCTGGACCAAAAAGCATTGCCTAATCTCCAATTTAAAACACTGGTTTTAAACCAACTTCTGATTATTTGACTTGTTCTAAAAGAGTAGCATGGGAAAATTCTTCAAGTTGCAGGGCAGCATGTCTGAAGCAATCCGAAAGTGGTCAGCGTTAAATGAGTGTTTTTTGTTATTTGTCATAGACGTTGCCAATTTTGCAGGTTCTTCTGATCTTTTTCCCATAATTCTTCCGACATCAACACCAGTCCATTTCGATGTCCTATTTTAATCCATAAATCCAGCACAGCCCTTATCCGTGGGAGGTTGGCCATTTCCGAGATGCCCGAGGGTGTGTGACAATGGGTCTTAAAGCTTAAATGGGTCTTAAAGACTTCTTTCTTTCAACCTGTCCTTCAGTTTGAGCACAAACGCAGACAGCAACCAAACATAAACACCACCAACACCTTCACCTCCAATCACTGAGCCTCAGTCAGGCTTCCTCATGGCTGGGATTAACTGGAAAAGGGGGCGACACTGAAGTCTCTTAGGAAAAGTGGAGGGGTGAGGGAACGTCTCTGCCTCCACCCCCGACCCTCGACCTCCTGGTGCACTGAGCTCAGCTCAGCAGCTCAGGTCTTCTGGAGTCCTTCAATGATGATGATCAGGACAGGCGTCAGGTCCATCAGGGTCTTCAGTGTTTCCATGATGTCAGGGTGGTCCCTGGCCCCCTCGATGAACTCCTCCAGGGTCAACTCACCTGATGGGGGGGGGGGGGGGGGGGGGGTTAGAATGAGCAGTGGAAGTTCAAACTGGGTGATTGAACATAGTGGTTTGAAACAGAGGTTTTCCTTACATTTTGGCTGATGTGGTTCTGCGTAAAACCATAGCCACCTAGTGACTCAAATGTGCCCTCAATTATTGGCATTACTGTTTTATGAAACAATGAAAAGTGTGTGGAAATGTCTGAATTGCTAATGATCATGATGAAAATATAAACAAACTATGCAAAGTGATTCAGTTTACACCACACAACATTTCAAGGACGGTCACTGCAACAAGAGTCACTGTATAATACATCTTTCCATGAAAAGCTTTTGAAATGTTTCTTGCATGCTTTTGTGTTATGTGTTAGATATTTACATCCTTAACTCATCTTATTAGATTGATAACAGTGTTACATTCAGAGTAATTCATAAAACCAAGCTTTAATTAACTTAGAATTGCAGGATAAGCACAGTAGTAGCAGTAGTTGGGGAGATGACACTTAGGTAGGTACACCTAGTTACAGGGGCGGGGCTTCAGGAGGGGCTGGGGGGGTGGCCGCCCCCAGCCCGGGTCTCTAGGGGCCCGGCTCTAGGCCCCCCCCCCCCCCCCGTCGACAATCGCGCGCCCCCCCCCCTCCCCACCCCCGTCTACAATCGCACGCACCCCCCCCCCCCCCCCCCCCGTCGACAATCGCGCATCCCCCCCCGGCGCCAATTGCGTACTGTAAAGGGCCCGGTCATTTGCCCCGCCCCCGCCCGCCTCTGACTTGTTCCGCTACTGCCTAGTTACCTAGTCAACTGACATAGGAGTGTGATAGGAAGAGCGGTGTCTGTGATGGAAAAATGAGGTTCTCACCCTCTCCCTTTGTGTCGATCCTCTCATATATAACAGAAACGATCTCTTCCGGGTCAATGTCCCGGTTCCGTGTGATGTCCTGGATGGCCTGGAGAGAGAGAACAGGAGAGAGAGAGAGAGAGAGAGAGAGAGAGAGAGAGAGAGAGAGAGAGAGAGGGAGAGGGAGAGAGAGAGAGAGAGAGAGAGAATATGAGCACAGACTGTGAAGACTCCATGGGGGCTAAACACAGAAACATGAATGTTGTCTCGACATTATGGAGACCTCAGTCACCACACCAACAATGTATGGGAAGGCGTCATGCAGGGGCTAAGGCCTCGGTGACCGGGCCAATGTCATTGCCTGCTGACAATGACATCTTAACCACTGAGGTTAACCCTCCAATTAGGAAAGTGTTTGGCCAAGGCCAAACACTTTCTGCTGTTTGATTGGATAAGCTCATCCAGGTGATTAAGTGTTCCTTAAATTCAGCTTAACCCGGTCCGATTTGAAGTTGGAAGTGGAAGTGTCCTGTTTTGTTCTGTTTTGTATTCTGGATCTTGACTGATTTACATCTAGATCTGGGTCTATAACTATTGACCATTCTTCAAAAAAGGAAAATGTGAGAAAATGACCACTTGTTGTGTTCCCCAACCTGATTCATCAAACATGTGACTGATGGGCGATTTACTGTCGATTAAGGAAATAAAAAGGCCATAATAACAGTGTAGTCGAGTTCACTGAGAGGATATATATATTATTCACACAATTTCTTAATGTGTATAATTCATCATGATCAAGTGGTTTAAGGGATAGAAATAATATAATAACAACTCTTGTATTTGATGTGTAGACTGCTTGTTGATCTTATGTGATGAGTTGAGAGATAAACAGACCGAGAAGATTGTCTCTAATTCATCTCTGTCAATCTTTCCATTGCCGTCCTGGTCAAAGAGTTTGAAGTACCACTTCAGTTTCTGGTTGATCTCTCCTTTTAGCATCAGGCTGATGGCTGCAATGTACTCCACAAAGTCTATGTACCCATCCTGCAGCGAGGGAGAGACAGAGAGAGACAGAGAGAGACAGAGAGAGAGAGAGACAGAGAGAGAGAGAGAGAGAGAGAGAGACAGAAAGAGGTTAGTTGATAAAAAACAATGTGACTATAAAGACACTATATGTATTTGTTTTATTGTGTACCTCCTGGTTTTGCCACCCAACCCACCTGTGTACCACACTGATCTGAAGTTGAGGTACAGTTTATTAAGCCTATATAAGCAAAGCTATTCTATTTACTCTTTGGCCATTTAAAACAGACACTGTTTTCCAAAGTGTCTTTTACACTGCATGCATATTAAGGAACAGGTAGAGATTGGGAATCTTAGTCAAGGATGCCTACAGGCAGGCAAACGTGTCGTCGGCTGCAGCCTTTGGGGTTGGAGCGCTGAATATTTCTCCTGGGAGTCAAACTTTTTCGACTTCCTGCCCTGCAAATTAATTCATAGAGCTGCTGATAGTGTTAGTGGCCACATGGTGGGCTGGATATGGATTTTTGGAGAACTAGTGCAGTGCCCGTTCAAAACGTGTCCTGTTGGTAACGGGCCGATTCCTTTCTTAAGAACTGCTCATCCGAACAACTTCACACTCGACACTGCACTTCGTTGGGTCCTCAGCGATACACCCGCCCAAGTGTGAAGGCCATCGGATGAACGGTGGTCGAGAAAATCGAAGGACAGACATACATACAGAGACTCCTTCCATTGTGGTTAGATGAAGGGTTACACCTATTCCCAGGTTGTTTAAACATTCCCACTGCTTTAGATGGAATGACTGCCAGATGCTGTCTGGCTTACAATGTTCCATTTTAACAATTGTTGTATTCATATTGTGGTACTGCGTAGCTCAAATGATAGAAAATGCCAGGGCTAGGGGTTCGACTCCCACTGGGGCCAACCATGCTAAGGATCGATGTACACACTCACAATACTGTAAAATACTTTGTATAAAAACATCCACTAAATGGCATGTATTATAAAATATTATTATAATATTATTCTCTGCTCTAATTCTTTCTGGGGTGCTGAGATGTTGCACCCCATTATGTTCTTGTGACTCTGCTGCAATCAGTACATATAGAATAATCACAGAAACAAGGGTGGACAATTCCAGATTTAGACGATAAGCTGAAAGGAACAATTTTACTTTTGTAAATCATAATTTGAACTTCTTGAAGAATAAATAAACATATCCTTTATGAGAGGGAGGCTGCTGTGTATAATCAGTTCAGATGGATTCACTGCACTACTCTGCAGTGGCACATCCCTTATAGGTCAACAATTGAGCTCAGTAACCTTAGACCAGTGGTTCTCAAATGGGGCGTACCCCTGGGGGTACTTGAAGGCACTCCAGGGGGTACATGAGATTTCGCGCAAAAAATCTTTGCGCTGGTTAGGGGGTACTTGCCTGAAAAAATATTTAACAGGGGGTACATCATGTAGTTCAGTGACGTGTTTAACTTCTACAAGGACATCTTCTACAACACAGACATCTTCTACAGTTTCACGACTGTGTTAAAACCAGTCTCATCCCTAGCAACCAACAACCAACCTACCCTGACCCTACCCTTAGCAACAGGTCTCATCCCTAGCAACCACCAACTGACCCTACCCTTAGCAACAGGCCTCATCCCTTGCAACCAACAACCAACCAACCAATCAACCTTGACTCTACCCTTAGAAACAGGCCTCATCCCTAGCAACCAACAACCAACCAACCAATCAACCTTGACTCTACCCTTAGCATCAGGCCTCACCCCTAGCAACCAACAACCAACCAACCAATCAACCTTGACTCTACCCTTAGCAACAGGCCTCATCCCTAGCAATCAACAACCAACCAACCTTGACCCTACTCTTAGCAACAGGCCTCATCCCTAGCAATCAACAACCAACCAACCTTGACCCTACTCTTAGCAACAGGCCTCATCCCTAGCAACCAACAACCAACCCCTAACACAACTCTCATGACATATATTTATTCTATTTTAGTGAGGATTTTTGTTATGTCTAATTCAATGTTATTTGCTTCATTTGCTGTGGTATAAGTAGTGTCATGATGAACACAATTAACACATGGGAATTGAACCTACAATTTAATAGTAATGCGAGATTCACTCAACAAAATCGGTCAACTGGCTCCAGACTTACTTACTAGTGCATCCTCCTGCAGAAAGATGTTGTGCGATGGTCATTGTGGTTCATCAACTATAAGTGTCCTTGATGAACCGTGCACACACATAAATGCCCATGCTTACTAATGCAAGCACACGCACACACACACATACACACACACTCACACGCATGCACGCACACACACACACACACACACACTCACACAGACACACACAGACACACACACATGCAGACAGCAGAAATCGACTTACTCTTGTGTCCCAACAGGTTCCAGGATTTGCTAGCTGCGCTGTAAGCCAATTAACTATTGAGCCAAAGTCAGTTCCTTTCTCTGAGGACATTAGTTTATTCACTTTCTGCCATTCTTTTGCCCTCTAACCTTTCACATGCAATCAACCAGCTGTGCATTTTAGATGAATGATTAAATGTAATGGCCTCCTACAACACCACAATTAAGTCACAATTACATGAGACTTGTTAAACTCCTATAGTTGTACTAAGAGGGAGGTGACCTTAACTAGGCTCTGGGACTAACCTTAGTCTATTTATATGTCATGGTCATGACTTCACATGCATTGTTCTGCACAGCTCCTGCACTAGATGAATACCCATTGACAGCTCAACTATAACAGCAGACGTCTCCTATGCTGAACATCTCCACATTTACCACAGAAATAGCTACTAAGGGCAGACATACCGCCACTCTCGCACATTTTGAACCAGTGTCACAAGCAGCTTTTTCCTGAAGAAGATACAGAAGATAGGAGAACTTTACATGCTGCCGCCTACACAGGATCATTGGAAAGTCAGAGACCTTGAACATGTTTGACCATAAAGGGAAGGCTGCATTCTATACCACATTAGTATTACAATACAATGTATACAAACACACTAAAAGCAGCACTGTGCACACTCGTGTGACGTTTTTTGGCTACGCACCCCGTCCATGTCGAAGGTAAAGAACACTTGGTCCACGTAGCCATTGGCGTCTTCTGTCATGCCCTTCAGCCCCAGTATGGCCTTCAGTTCAAACAGGGTGATGAGGCCCGACGGCGACTCCTTCATGAACTTGTTGTACCAATGGTGCATGTCCTCCGCCAGGATGTCGTCCAGGTTGGAGCCATGATTCCCCATGGCTCTGCCTCACAGGGGGGGAAAAGCAGCAAGCTCACTGCTTTTAGTTTTTGTTTTTATCGCCCCCCCCCCCCCCCCCCCCCAAAAAAAAAAAAAAACAATGAGGAAGGGAGGTGGCACACTTTGTTGTCCACCGTCTAGAGTCCAAATTCGGGTTTGTTGTCCGTCAAGCTCCTTCCCTGCTCGGTGGAAGCCGAAGCCCCTGGATCTTCTGAGGTGGGCCCTGTTTGGCACCGACCACTAGATGAACTGGTTCAGGAGATGGCTCGCTACTTTAACTACCTCAGCCTGGCACTAAGGGAAAAAAAAGAAAGAATGCAGAAGATGATGAAGAAAAGAAGAAGATAAAGAAGAAAAAGGGTTGGAGGCAGAGGCCGATGCATGGGTAAAGAAGGCAGCTCCTCTTACAAGCCGGTATGCATGTTGCACAATGAGGCAGAGAGCAGGACTCAGGAGTCACTAACCCTCTTAATTCCTCCAGGACACTAAGGAAACACTTAAAATAACGCCCTAACAAGATAAGAGTGCTGGCCTAGAGCTTTCTGCTTTGGGTGGCACATCCAAGAGGCTTTAGTGAGTGTTGTGGCAGACAGAGCAGTACAGAGTGAAGGATTGTTATATAACACACAAAACGTGTCTCTCATGCGTTGGCCTCCTAATATCAGATTTTTTTTCTGAAATGGTTGCTATGATGAACTGATGGTTGTCAATCTTTTACCATTGTTTACTTAGCAGACATTTTTGTCCAAAGCAACTTATACATGAGACTACAGCACACTCAACCGTCACAACTGCCATTGCAGGAACAATACTGGTTTTTCAATTTGGTTTTTATTCTTGTATCAAGTGCAAAAAGATGCTAAGGCTATAGAATATATATATATATATATATATATATATATATATATATATATATATATAGTATAAAACTATGAAAAGTCAACAAAAACACAAAAAATACCAACAGTATTAATGCAGTGAAACACAATAGCTGAGTTGGTCAGCTGTGGTGTTCACTTATCTTACTGGTCCACTGTCTTCAAGTGTCTCTTCTAGAGTGTGACGTAGACTAGCCTACTCTGAGTGTGGTGGAGCTTGTTCCAATTTGTGGAGGAAGGGATGTTTGCTTATTTGCTGACTGTAGGGAACGGGGGGATGAGGGACACAATGTACAAGTCCATTGACTGCCCTGAAACAAAGTATAAAAAAAGGCAAACTTGATGCAGGAAACTGTCACACTGTCAGTTGGTGCAAAGACTACACGGTACCGTTCAACAGAGCCAACACAATCCCCTGCCAGTCGACTGAAATAGTTAAGTCAATGACCTTAGGGATGGAGAAAGTGGGCCTTGGACAACATGACAGGTAGTGGGTTGGCTCCACAGAAGTGATGGCAGCACCTCCTCAGACAGGAGTGAGGGACAATGCAAGGAAGGAGGGGGGCACGCTGAGGACAGTGCTGGATTAAATGTCACACAGCAATGCATCGCAATGCAAGCTAACACAAGCTAAGGGGATTAGTGGCTAGCAGTGTGTGGAAACTAGACCGGAGAAAGAATGGAGGAGGGGGGGGGGGGGGGGGGTCAAACACATACACAATAAATAATATATAAATGTAAAATAATATATAAATATCCATAAATCATATTCATGAAACCCATTATTTGATTAATTGAACATAATCACATATAGGTATGTGAATATACTTGAAAATGAGAATATCACTTCTCAATCTCTCATTTTCTCAGTGTGTCTTTTTCACACTCATTCATTGTGTCATTGAATGGGAGGCCTTGCCAGGGGAGCGCCCTGCCAGCCACTAGACATGCTGCAGGCTGCAGCTATCAACAAACCTGAAGAGCGGAAATGCCAAAGGGCAGCCAGAATCAATGCAAACCAAGGCCAACGCCACCACTCTTGGATGTCCGGGATCAATGGAAAATGAGCCACAGCACTCAGGCTTGAGCTGTCTGGTGATGCTTTGACCTATGTATAATGTGTGACCTATATATAAACATGAGCTGGAAGATCACTTCAGAACTATTAGGTTACCTTTATAGTTACATTGATATAGTGTAATTTAGGGCCTAATGTCTGATACATTCTTAATTTGAAATGTACTTCTCTGAATAACTTCTTACTAAATTCCAGTTCCAGTATGTGGGTCAGTAGTTCCAGGAGAGAGAGACGGTTATAAACAACAAATCCGCCACATTTCCTCTGCAGGGTGTCTGCCGGGCTTACGCTTTGGCATGAAGCAAGGAGTGCAGTGATCCTGTGGAAAGTACAAGAAGTAGATCCTGTTCCATCCCACTGATCGCAGCCAGTGGAGGTGTGGGTTCAGGTAAGGATCTTCCCCACTGGAGGTGTGCCAAGGCACGCTCAACAGGGAGGAGATGCTAGTTTAAGGACAGGCCAGAGGGATTATACGCGGTCCTGGGAACTCGGGAACTAGCTAAATTATTGTCTCAATCTCATTTTGTCATTTGATTTCATTTTTAACTTCATTGTATATTTCTATTGGTTTATTATACATCTTAAGTGTCAACGCATGTTGTAAAAGTGTGCTATACAAATAAAGTTGATGGTATTATTTTCTGGGGAAATGGACGCCTGAGCTACTCTGCTTTTTTCTGAAGACTTTTTACTGAAGAAGAGTGTATTAAGGATCGAATTGGAAATGTTGGCCATCATATTTTGTGAAAAAATAATTGCACCAATAATACAGACCAATACAACAGACCAATAATGACCACAGAAACATCTTTCGCATTCAATCAATATCGTGTCATTTTACTGTCAAATATAAAATTCAAACATTCATTCATTGTTTAAACATGGTTGATAATACGCAATTAGGTTTGGACATAAGCTTTAAGAATCAATAATCAAGAATATTTCAAATAAAAACAATCAAAAGACATTATAAAACATCCACAGTAACAAATTATATTGGCTTCATTAAAAAAAATATAGACTGATTTCACATTGTTTGTATAGGTGCTCAATAGGCACTCGGCAGCAGAATACTTCACTATAGATTAAAGATAGAGGCTTGAATAGAGATGTGACCACTAATATTGCAGTCACACATTCCCTGTCAACTTTACACTGCTGAACAAAAACAATGTCAAGGTGCCACATGGTTTTATGCTTTACCAAATATGTTCCTACTCTCTTAATTTGAGTCGGAGGGAAGTTGTAGGACCAGCAGTTAATCAAATCAATCACATCCAAGTTCTGTTCATTTGAGTTGAAGCAGACCAAATGCAGAAATGTCCAAGATAAAAGGAAACAAACGTCCTCAAAAGATTAGTTCCAAAGAAACATATGACATACTATTTTCCAATGGCTATTTAACTGAGGTGTATTAATCTCTACTGCCCACAAATGAGATGATTGGCAATGACACTCTTCATTGTGTAAAGATTCTGTGTAACAGTGTTGAACTAGACACATTACTTAGTGAATACTACATCATATTTCAATACTGATCAATGAGTATCGGCTCACAGAGGTATAACTACAAACGCACAGCTACAAAAATAATACAAAAAACCGACTGATTGTACAGAACAGTGTTGATTGATGACATCTGACATCTTAATGCACTGCTGTGTGTCTCTAGGATGAAAAACCACACAGGGAGGAATTGCAAAGACTTTGCAATGACGAAGGCTTGGGTGAAGTATAGAAATGCAGCGCTAGTTCTCTCGGTTAGCATTACAGGGGCAGCTAGAGGCTTCCAGTACTCTGACTCGTCTCCTGTGGGACAAACACACAACAGCTGTTGAGTCATCTGATTAGTCCTTTTAGTCATTCATTTACATCATTTACCATCAAATATTACCTTGTAGTTTCTCTCAGCATTGTATTTGGACGGATTATGTCTGTGACCAGACCTCTTACCCAGTTTGTCTCTGCATTGGATACTTATGAAAGTGAGTAAATGTACAAAACATATTCATAACTTAAGTCTCATGTCTAACATCTCATTGTCATGGATGATGGTACATCTAAAGCCAGTTCTGGAGATGCTATTTCTATGTATCCTTTTGTGTCTTGTGGCGAGACAAACTAATCATTTTGAACTTAAACTGTCAGAAACAAAATCAACTCCTCAATAGATATCCACAAATAGCTTCACCTCACTGCCAGCCAATCAACTCACCTGGCTCTGGTCTGCCTTGTGGTCCCGTGACTCCTCTGCACCCTCCATGTCTACACTGGACACACCGTCTCCGATCGGCCCGTCCTGGCTCCTGCTCGCTCCCTCCTCCTCTCCCATTGCTAGACACTCGTCTGGCTTTCTCTCAGACTGACCTCCACTCTGGGCTTCCTCTCTCCTCGCTCTCTCCTCCTCCTCCTCCTCCTCCTTTGGGCTCAGTGCTGTTCAGGGCCTCTGACTCTGGCGGAGGCCCTAGGTGTGCGCATGCAGGTCCTGTCGCCATGTGATCCTCGTGGACCCCCTCACCGGTGGCCTCTGGATCAAACACCTCCTGGTTCTGCGGAGCCGCTCCTTCTCCTTCTCCTTTTCCTTCTCCTTCTCCTTCTCCTTCTCCTTTTCCTTCTACTTCTCCTTTTCCTTCTCCTTCTCCTTTTCCTTCTCCTTTTCCTTCTCCTTCTCCTTCTCCTTCTCCTTCACCCTTTGACTTCTCCTCCCCTGGGTCGGTGGAGGACGCCAGGATGGGCATGTCCTCCATGCTGGGAGACACGCCCCCTTCCTCCCCACTGCTGGATGTCCTGTTCCGACGGGAGGGAGGCCGTCTCTTGATGGAGAGGCGGGCTCTGCTCTGTGGACAGCCAATCAGAGGAGACCGACGATGTGGTCACTTGTTGAGGAAGGCATGACTGATGGCAAACATTGAATTAAATGGCTTCTTTAATACCATGAACTCACACAGTAATGAAGGAGCAATTTTCAGCATTTAATTTAACAGATCAAAACATGGGAATGGTTATCTTTAAACTAAAGTGTCTTGAATAGAGTATATAGATTTACGTTTTACTTAAACAAAGTTTCTCATGTCTCGTGTCTTACCCTCACCGACTGTACGAAATTACTCCACCCCACCAACACACACACGCACGCACGCACACATGCACGCACACACACACTACACACACACACAGGAACACGGGCGTGCACACGAACACACACAGACACACCTTATTGATGCTGAGTAATATGGCTCCCTCGGCGCTGGCGGGTGTTTCGAAGGAAGCGGGAACTTCCTCTTTGCTCTGAGGGCTGAGGAGAGCCAATGGACTGTTGGGTGTCACTGGCGTTGCCACGGCAACCGGGGTGATAGAGGAAGTGGAGTGACAGGGGGAGGAGGGCATGAAAGACGGGGCACTGAACTTGAAGCCGGGGCTCTTCGGAGAGGGGAGGAGGGAAGAGGGAGAGAGCGCTAAATTGGCCTGAAGAGAGAGAGACAGAGAGAGAGAGAGACACAGAGAGAGAGACACACAGAGAGAGAGAGAGAGAGAGAGAGAGAGAGAGAGAGAGAGAGAGAGAGAGGGGGGAAGAGGGGGGGGGGGGGGGGGGGGGGGGGGGGGGGGAGAAAGAGAGAGAAAGGGGAAAGGGAGGAGGAAACATCACATGGTTACTTCTCCAAACCCAAATCTGGTTTCAAATGTTAAACGTACACATGTATGAATAAAGTGAATAAGAACAAGGTCGAAATGTAAATGTATTACACATGCACTCATTAAAGCACACCAGGATGCAGTACCTAGTCTGCACCAGCAGAGGGCCGCCAGGCCGCTGTTGCCTCACCTGTAACTTCTCTATGAGAGCTGAGTTCCGCTTGGGCTTCGCTGCAGCCTCGGAGGAGGTTGCACCATCTGCTCTCTAAACCGCATCACCATGTTTCATGTAAGGTATTAGATATGTGCACACACATTTAAACATTCATAAACCCAGTATGTTGTAAACAGTATCACATACACACACGCACACGCACACACACACACACACACACACACACACACACACACACACACACACACAATAAAAAGGCGTAACATAGAAAACCTCAAGGAACAGTGATTTGGAGGTTCTTTTTAATTCTCTCATGTATAGCTAGTCTATTTATGTTGTTATATGATGTTGTGTTGGAATATAATGTTTAATATAATGCAATAAACCAAACCGAAGCATGCACACACACAAACAGTATGGCAAGCCGTTTTAACATTTAATCATTTTACTTGATACAAGACTCGTTGAAGTTTGATATCAGGTTTTTGAAAATTGATATCAACTTTTGTGAAATTTGATATCAAGATTCGGAATTTTAAAATCGGTTTTCGTAAATTTTATATCAGTTTTTGGGAACATAAAGCAGATTGTCAGTGCTTTTGAAAGTTGATATCAAATTTGGGAAAGTTGATATCAAGTTTGGGAAATGTTATAGGCCTAACAAGTTTGGGAAATTTGACATCAAGTTTGGCAAATTTGATATCAAGTTTGGGAAATTTGATATCAAGTTTGGGAAATCTGATATCAGGTTTTCTAAATTTGATATCAAACTTGTGAAAACTGATATCAAGACCTGTGTGGATATCACAATTTAAAAACTTGATATTAAATGTCCCGAATTTGATATCAACTTTGTGAAACTTAATATCAAATTTCCCAAACTTGATATCAAATTTCCTAAACTTGACAGCACTGACAATCTGCTTTCACTATGTTCCCGAAAACTGATATCAAATTTACAAAAACTGAAAACTGATGTCAAGTTTCACGAAAGACATTTTCAAAAACCTGATATCAAATTTCAATGAATTTTGATATCAAGTAAAATTATGTTAAATGTTATGTTGCCATACACCAGGACACACAAACAGGTATCTATATTGACACATGTGATCACGTGTGCTGCTGACCTCATGTTCTGCGGGGGAGGGGTTTGGGATCTGTAAGGAGCGGGGAGGCCGTCGTCTGACTGGCTTGGGCTAAAACAAAACAGGATTGTGTTTAACAATGTGCTGAACAGCGAATGGCAGAATACATACATGCGAGTGCCCATCCTAATATCATGATGAAACATGTTCCCAGCAGCTTTAAATCTGGTTTAACAAAGAGAAACAGTATTATAGTATAATACTTATAGTATAATACTGTATTATACATTAGTATTATATTATAAACATAGTATTATAGATATAGCAAAGCAATGCTTTGCTCGTTTATTGATGCAGGCAGATATTTTC
>JAOPHQ010003154.1:0-17500 GCA_030340625.1 Merluccius polli | reverse complement strand
TATAGAGAGTAGGGAGTAGTGAGCTCTATATAGTCCTCTACATAGACCTCCCTAGATAGTGAGTAGGGAGTAGTGAGTTCTATATAGTCCTCTATATAGAACTCCCTAGATAGGGAGTAGTGAGCTCTATATAGTCCTCTACATAGACCTCCTATAGGGAGTAGTGAGCTCTATATAGTCCTCTACATAGACCTCCCTAGATAGGGAGTAGTGAGCTCTATATAGTCCTCTACATAGACCTTCCTAGGGAGTTCTCCACAAAAGAAGGGGGAAACATACAATTTCCATCCCGAATGGGAAGAGGAATTTATTTTTACCTTGGTAGAAGAAAAGTGTGTGTATGTTGTGCCACCAAACACAAGCACTAGGTGCGTTTCCATCCACCTCTTTTTATTTGAATGTTCAATTTGCGAATAATAAAACCTGAGTGGAAACGCGAAGACTCCAATAAGTCTCCACATATCGATAAAACCTTTTTAGATTCGAATAACTGATAACAGAAATCACGTGACTTAAATGTCACTCCAGCTTCCGCTCCACTGGAGACGAAAAATGGCGGCAGACGAAAATATCAGGTATGTGTGGACCGAAGAGGAGACTGCAAGGTTCCTTGAAATAGTACAAGAAACAAACAGGGGGGTTTGTACGTTTTGTTTGTTTCTCCCAAGGTTTCGTTTTGTTCGTTTTTAAGTTTGATTGGCGCTCTTTTTATTACGTCATCTCGTTGCGCCCTCTTTTTCTGCAGTGGTATGACGGCACCTGACTGGAGAATTAGCGCCACCTACTGCTTATCTCGATGAACCAACTCCTAATATTTGAATAACTAACTCTTTTGCACTTAAAGGAGAGAACGAGAGGTGAGGATATTTACAATGAGCTTAAAAAACGTGCGTAGAAATGACATCCCCATTCATAAACTGGTGGCAATTACTACTGATGGGGTCCCAGCGTTGCGCGGTGTGCTTTTCCCGACTTTGTGAAGTATCAGTGTGTGATTCATCAGCAGGCCTTGGCTGGGACGGTTGTGGACTTTTCTCATGTATGACACCGGTGGTCAAACCGATGAACTCGATTCGAGCAAAAGTGCTTCAGCACCGCTTACTCAAGTGGATATTGGATGAGCTCCAGCAGCGATTTGTCAACTTGCTGAGACTTTGGCTGCGTTTCTTAGTGGGTTGAGTTTCCCTCGCCCTGCCTCAGCCCGGTAATACCTGTGGGTAATACCTGTGGGTAATACGGCACTTGGAGAGCCGAGGGGAAGTGGGCGGAGGAGGAAAAGGGATAAATGAAACGCACCTGCCCTCGCCCGGTAACAGCCTTGACCATCATGGATCGGCCCCACGGTGTTGGAGTAGCGCTCTATTGCCTATTCCAAATAACGCGTAAGATACGCAGACTCATATCTTTGAGTCTCCGTATATAGCAATACGCCAGCACCTGGTCATTTCAGAATTATTAGTTTTGTTTTATATTTTATTCAGACAATTCATTTATTTATTTTTTACCTTATCTGTAGAAAGTTTGGTTGTTTAAACACATTTAACCTACTTCCAGTTTAGTTGACATTAGTTTTAGATTGTTATTTCTGATAGTTATTAGGCCTGTTACCACCACCATCCTCGTCCTCATCATTGTCTTTAAATGGCCTTTATTGTTCAAGATTGTGGTTCAGAAAACTATACAAACAACACTTAAAATCATGTAGGATAGATGTTACAGGGAACAGTAGTCTATAAGGATTTATAGTGGTTGCTTCCATTTCAAATGAGAAAAAAGCATGTAGTTGTTTGTGCATTCGTATGTGATGCTCACAGTTTTGTCTTTATCTTTTTTTATATGAGTGAATTTGTTTTGCCAATTGTGCTGTTTCTATACAAATGTATACTAATTGCCTTGTATTTCTTTTTTAGGTTTTCCCATTTTTTGGCCGCCTGTGTTCCTGTCAGCCTTCCCTGCAGACCCATCCTCTGTACAATAATTGTCCTGTTTGACAATAAAATAATTATATTATGCACACCAAATACATTAAAAACATTATATAGTCTCCCGCAAATAAAATTAGCACCACAACAAAGAAGCAAGTCTCTAGAATCAGAAGTAATAAGCTGAGCTGCCAACTCTCACGGATTGAGCGCAAGTCTCACGTCACACATGGCTTTTCTCATTCTAATGTTCCCCTCTTTGTTGGCATCCCTGAATAAGTAACAGAAATACATTCATATGCAATGACACAGTAGGTTACAAACAAACTCACTCCCAGGACAGCTTTGAGGCATTTCTCTGGTAAATAAACATTCAGAGCTCATTCTGAGCTTAATCAGACCCTGTAACAATATGGAAACAATCCCTAAACCACACAGAATGCACAGCAAAAGATGTAACATCAGATAGATAGGCTATTTAGATACACTATTTTTAGTTTCTTTTCCTTTTTTATTTGTGACAAATAGTAGCCTATACTAGCAGTATATGCTTACACTTGTAAATTGTTGGCTCTGTCATTACGCAGCAACAACGGGCAGTCTAATTACATAACTACCCTGGCCGATCCGTGCTGGCTCCTTTAATTCATTTTCTTCTTCTTTGGTGGTAAACAAACAGCAGACAACGATGCCACTGCAGTGCATTGTGGGTGATATACAGCTCTGGAGTGACCGTCGATGTTGACTCGATCCCTCAGCCCTCAAGGGTCGATCTCACCAAGGGCACTTCAGCTTTTTAGAGAAATGGAATAGCCCTTAAGATGGCGCTGGGGATTCCCCCGAGGGCAAGGGCTGAGGGCAAGTGAGCGAGGGCGACTCAACCCAGTATTGAAACGCAGCCTTTGAGACTTTTCTGTCGACAAGGAACGAGGAGCATGAGGAACTGTCGGAGGATATGTGGCTACTGGACCTGGGGTTTCTGACAGACCTAACGGCAAAATTGAACACCCTCAACAACAACAACAACAAGCTCCAGGGACAAGACACATGATAAGCGCAGTGTATGCGTTCAAGGCCAAGCTCGGTATTTGGACCACACATCTAAAGAAGGAAGGCTAACAACACTTTCCCAACCTGGAGAAAATGTCACAGGCCATCGAAGACAAGGATGCTTTTCACCCTAAATAGTACTGTTCTCACCTGGACAAAGTGGCAACAGAGTTTGTGGAGCGTGTGTGGTTGACCTCACCTGGCCTGAGTCAGACTGATTGGACTCTGGCTGGGTGGGGCTGCACACCTGTGGTGCAGAGCAATCATGGCACCCAGGATAAACCAGCTGTGTGTGTGTGTGTGTGTGTGTGAGAGAAAGAGAGAGAGAGAGAGAGATCCTGTGATGGCAGCACGTAACATCTGCTCTGTGTATTCCAACTCGCCATTTCCAATAGATGCATTCTGAAAACATCTACCTGTGTTCTGCGTCAGAGGGCCCCAGCAAAAGCCACTAAGGTGGCGTGTGGTAGGGGTGAACTGCCACACTGGCGCCCAACGTGGGGCTTCTCCGGCCAGAAAGGGGCATGAAAGGGCTGCCCAGACACGCACTGGTGTCACCAGCAGCATCTACTCCACCTCCCCGCACCAGCCCTATCTCGACGGCAGCAACAGCCCAGCGGAGGAGAGGGGAGGAAGCGCAGCAACTGCCATAGGCAACCGCCATAGGCCACCGTCTGCGGCTAGTCGCCCCCGGATCCAGCCTGGAGCAGCCCAGGTCCAGCCACACCTCTGCCAGCTGAGGCAGCAGCCCCAGGCCTCCGGTCTCCAGGGTGGAGGGGGGGGGGGGGGTTGGCATGTGATGCTGGGGAGGTGTAGCGGCAGTGGGGTTTGGGGGTTGTTTGTATTTTTATTTTAGGCATGGCAACCCTGTAGTCCAGGTTTTGTGTAGGCATGGTAACCCTGTTGAGAGTCCAGTTTGTAGTTTTTTTTCTCTGTTTTGCTTGGAGGGGGGAGTAGGTTGTTAAGATGGGCTTTCTCATGATAGTTATTATTATTACGTCATTCCCCCCTTTGTGACTGAAAGTCATACCGCGGGCGAGCAAACGACAACATGGAATAGGTAGGCAAAAACAGCAATAGAAAAACAGCAAATCGTGAGAGAACTCAATACATCGAACAAAAACAATCAAAGAAAAACCTCATACATGTGTCTACCCTGTAACCCCACCTAGATTACACAAAGACAAGTTAATAAACCAAAAATAAACCAAACCAAAACACAACCTCAGAACCCAGTGTACCGTGATTAAGTGGCCTAAACTGTTCTAAATTTAACTTTGATTATTTATGTCTCTTATTATTATTTAAAGAGTGTCTTGCATCATCTGATTGGGCCTAAAGATAAGACGCCGCCTTTGTGGCCTTTCCCTAGTTTATTACTAGCTTGCTGGACATACCGTTACACCACACCTAATCTCCTTCTCTGGGTTTCCCCAGATAATTAAGAATTGACATCTTAAACATTAAACTTATATCAGATATAAGGAAGAAAGATATTTTGTAATTAAAAAACAGATTGTCACCTTATTAATTGAACTGATATAAAACAGGCATAATAACACACATGTATGAATGAGAGAAAATGATCTGGAAACTAGATCACTGAGGTAGTTTACACGTGTGACAAATACCAATCTTGAGTAAAGTAACAAAGTATAATCAAAGAAAACAAATACCTATACCAAATATATGAGTTGACCAAAGATGTGTGACCACAATGATGAGCACAATGAAAATCACTTCTACTCAAACAATAAACATACATTCAACCAATTGACTAAAACACCACAATGTGATTGTGGAATACAAACATAAAGCACACAATGATTAAACTTTGAATGCAATATTAACTAATTAAACATATAATTAAGTATGAGTGGAATAGAGAGAGAGAAGGAGAGTGCCTGTGATGACCTGTGATGATCAGAGAATATTTATGATCTCCACTAGCCGGGGGGGGGGGGGGGGGGGGGGGGGGGTAGCCAGATGCAGAGAGACAAAGGGGAAGGTTGGCGTAAAGGCATTTCCTTTTTATTTTTCTCAGTCCAAGTTAATGTTGATCATCCTCGTGAGGACGGCATATATTATACATGCATTTGTATGTATAATTGTATGTCGGGGGAGAGTGCATTTCAGGAATGCATGGAAGCGGGGGTCTGGTAGATATCCCTGTCCCAAGGGCTGTTGAAATGTCTGGAATGTGTCTTGCTGTTAACAGCTTCGGGGGTCCATTTGGTCAGCATAGTGAACAAGGTTCATCTCAATGACGGCAGGATGTGCGGGTGAGGGTATGCTGGGGAGTGTTTGTGGGACAAATCACTTATCAGGCCCTGACAAGTGAATGACTCTGGAAATAACACGCCAGTTGGCGTGTTATTTCTCAGCTCGCTGTTGTAGTCGAGGTGTTCAATTTTGATGAAGGTACGACTCGGAGAATGAATAAAGTATCATAGAAAAATTATTGATTACAGAGAGCAATCGTACATGCAATCCGGAGGAGGTTCATGAAGCCACTGGTTCTTACGTTACAACACATCAAATATGAACCTCCCAAAACATGTGAGCGACACTTCATCATCCCGTCACGGCAGACAGGCCCTTCCCGGTGTCAGTTCCGGGAAGGGCCTGTTATCTCTAGATTCATCAGTTGAGAGGGGCTTCCTCGTGACCCTCAGTTTAAGTTAACACAAGTATGATTGTTCAACATGGCGTATGTATAGGTTGATTGTTATTAATATTACAGAGGGGCTTTCTCTTGATTATCTTCGGCACTCGGCCTGCAGCCTCGTACCTACAACCAAATCACAGCTGTGCTGCTATTCAGTACACAGCACTCCCTCTTGTGATATTGCTTAATTAATCAACAACCCTCCAGCCAATCAGAATCGAGTATTCACATGGGCCATGGTATAATATGATATAATATAGGCCTACATCATTAGGCATATAACTTTCAATAATGCATTGCAATTAGTCATTGCAACAGTCCACTGTTAATGTAGTTTAGAGCCTAGTTAGAATAGCAGCTTCTTGTAAAGAGGGATATCTAAAACAAAAACATGCTGCTATCTATATTAGCTTGCTAGTGGCAGTTGACATTTCTAATAGGATGTGGATAGTTCTTGACTGGTGGGTGTACACTGTTCTGCATTTTTGCCAACATTGGTGGCAAGGTGGGTGTGGAAAGTCATGTTTCGAGTCAGAAAAGATAACTTTATTGTATTGTTTGGCCACATACATTTTCATTAATGGGTAAATGCATTTGAATTTAATGTATAGTGATCTCTCTTGAACACAACAATCACAGTGTGCCACGCATGTATTAACTTCAAATAACCCATAATAGTGAATTGTGGATCATATTTAGCATAGTAGGCCTATGCTAAATTTGAAATATGATACCATATCTGAGAGATACTTTTAATTTACAATAAATTATTATATCCAACAAGGTGGTTGTTTTTGTGTTTGTCTTTTATAAATACTTCTATCTCAAATTACCAACAAACACGGTTGATTGAATAATATTTGACAACCCTGCTTAATGTGAAATGCCTCTACATACCATACCATTGTAAACCCAAGCTTATGCTCAATGGAAACTAAATTGGCATTTTACAATTCTTAGAAATGTAATATAAACTTGTGCAAACTGACAAATAAAAAAATAATATATATATTAATATATATTATATATACACCCACACACAACACAATTCAAATAGGTTATGCTGTATGCAATTGTATGTACTGTATAACGTGTGAAAATAAGATTTGGCAAAAGGTTTCCTGAACTTTCATTCACCAGACATAGAAACATGTTGTTATAGATGTGTTTATGAGGAAATTCAATGACAATGACAACAGACGCCAGAGATGTGGCCAAAGTAAGAAAGAAGCTCATTCTGGTATTGAATCCCTCTATCTATGGGATACTGGCCCAGGCACTGGGTGAAATGCTTTGTACTTCTGTCCAACTTCTAGACAATCTTCAGTCTATGCCATCGTGACATACCAATTTCTCTCTTGTGTGGTTTGCAACAGAACTCCTGATCTTCATTAGTAGTGGGGAGGGGCATCACCTCAGACCACACTGTAGAGTTACGTCCTCTTCTTGAAGATCTTGTTGAAGGCGCGGCGCCGCCGGCCGGCTCCTCCACTGGTCTCCATCTCCTCGCCGGTGGAACCGCCGTCGTCCTCCAAGGGGCTCCGCCGGGTCGGCAGCCTGGACGGCGACGCCCCCTGGCCATTGTGCCGCCTCCAAGGGGCGTGACCCGCCGCCGGCTCCGGGTCAGGAGGGGAGAAGCAGAGGGAACGCGAGTTGTAGGAGGAGGCAACCAAGGGGGCAGGCACACTCCCTCTTAGTTCCCCCAGGCTGGAGCTCTTCTCCAGGCCGCTGGAAGGCAGCATGAAGAGCCCCTCGCCCCCCTGGGAGGCCTGGGGGGGCCTGGCCCCGTTACAGACGTGGCTCTGCTGGGGGAGGGACCTGGAGGCTGGGAGGGTGGACTGGGAGCGGTATGATTCAACGTGGGATGGAGGGAGAGAGGAGTCGGAGTCCGAATGATTCATGATGTCCCTGAAAGCGAGAGATGGTGAGAGGAGAAGAAGAGTCCATGTGAGTGAATAGTATAAGAAGTGGAGTATAAGAAGCAAGATATATAGAGAGCCAAGCGATAAAGGCAGAGATTATCCGAGACGGATAATATCGGACATCTGATTCATACATTTGATTGAATCTGATTGATTGTATGCTCTGATTGGCATCAGCAGAAAGCTTGACCTTCTGTGTAGAAATTCATCAAGCTATGAAAACCTTTGTTAGGATAACAAACACCAAACACATGCAAAGATATGAAATCCAATCCAAACACAGGCTTTAGTACAATTGAAATAAATGGGGGAGGAAATGGGCACACACAAGCTCAACACTGGAACAGTGGCAAATAAATGTGTATGTGCTACCTTTACTTAGTGATAACAATGGGCTATGGTCCCAAACCACTGCAGCCATGACAGTAATCCTTCCACAGACAGTGAAAGCATTATAATCTGGTGTGGTAATCTACAGGGTGTACAGTATAACACACCAACATTACAAATGATTGGCTCTATAGGAAAGTTCTTGTGTCACTGCTGACACTTGAACCTAGACGATCGTTGGATCATGCAGCCAGTGTTGGAGCCTGATATTCTGATGAGTGACATCACCGCCTATGAACAGAGGAAAGGTACCCAAAGCTGCTGGAGCGAGGGCGCCGCACCCTGCCCAGCACAGCCCCCCCTGCTGGATGGAAGCCGGAAACTCCCTCCAGCGAATGGAAGTAGGAGGAGTGGAAGAGCAGCGCAGAGAAACGAGTGCCGGAGGCCTCAGCAGAGGTCGAGGTGTCAGCAGGAGCAGCGGAGGAGGAGGGGGGCAGAGAAGGAGGAGGGAGAGATAGAGAGAAGGACGGGGGGACAATGGAGGGATGGGAAAAAGATGAGGGCATCGAGGGAGGCAGGGGAAGGAATTCGAGCTGGCCAATGGATTGACTCCGAGATTGGCGTGCACGGGAATGTGGGGCTGGGGGGCGGGATGACGTGTGACCACACCCCTCCTGCCCAGACAAGCTCCGCCCATCAACCAACCTCTGAAAGCCTAGGTTCAGCACAGGGTCTGCTGTCCTCTGTCGCAGGGGCGTCAGATTGGGTGCTGGAAAAGACATTAGAATTTAGGTCCAATTAATAACGTGTCCAAATAGCGCCATGATTTTGTTTAAACAGGAATTCCCCTGACATGCACATTAAAAAAATATGCAGAGTTGTATTACATCCATTGGTCTCTGTTTACGGTGGTTTGGAATGACATGTAAACCTGCAAGAGGATGTTAGTGAGAAAGAGAGTAAGAATAGGACATTGGTGAAGAGTTGGCCACTGTGAGGGGGAAATGATGGATGGGACTTTGAGTGGAAAAGTGTGGGACATTACTTTTGGGGAAGAGAGGAAGGAAGAAAGATTAAACAAGATGTGTCACATCTTGAGATCAGCTTTTATGACATGTAGGACCGTTTGTGCATGTGAATAAAGAGCAGACCACAGACTTAGACAACAGGAGTGAGGAAGCATATACGTAGCTGTATACTTGCGGCTCATCATTAAGGGGATACAAAAATCTCTAGAAAATGTGAGGTATTAGCTGTAAAGTAGTAGTGTTATTAGTAAAAATGTAGACATCTGACTGATCAATTTGAAAAAGACAAATAAAAAAAGGCAGACATCAGATTGGAAGGCAAAGTCAAGCAAATGTGCAGCTGTGGGAAAAAAAGAGAGAAGGTGGGAAGGTCCAACCAGAGTTCTTCCATGGAGATTGGCTGTCCGAGATGCCACTTAAGGGCCAGATGTCACTCACTCGGCGGTCCATCTGCCAGGCTGCATCTGCAGGGAGCCAATCAAGGGACAGATGAGTGAAAAAAGAGAGCTTATCAGAAGCTGGTGTCCGCCAACAATCAGAGGTGAAGAAGAAACTCCTCTCTGATTGCTCAGAGATCAGTGTATCTGCAAGACCTCTCTGATTGATCAAATCAGTGTATCTGCATGACCTCTCTGATTGGTCAGATCAGTGTATCTGCAAGACCTCTCTGATTGATCAAATCAGTGTATCTGCGTGACCTCTCTGATTGGTCAGATCAGTGTATCTGCTTGACCTCTCTGATTGGTCAGATCAGTGTATCTGCAAGACCTCTCTGATTGGTCAGATCAGTGTATCTGCTTGACCTCACTGATTGGTCAGATCAGTGTTATCTGCTTGACCTCACTGATTGGTCAGATCAGTGTATCTGCGTGATCTCTGATTGGTCAGATCCATGAATCTGCGTGACCTCTCTGATTGGTCAGATCAGTGTATCTGCTTGACCTCTCTGATTGGTCAGATCAGTGTATCTGCAAGACCTCTCTGATTGGTCAGATCAGTGTATCTGCTTGACCTCACTGATTGGTCAGATCAGTGTTATCTGCTTGACCTCACTGATTGGTCAGATCAGTGTATCTGCGTGATCTCTGATTGGTCAGATCCATGAATCTGCGTGACCTCTCTGATTGGTCAGATCCGTGAATCTGCGTGACCTTACATTTGAGGGTTCCCGGGGAGAGGATGTCCTCGTCCATGTCGTCCAGGTCGTCCGAGAGCAGCAGGTGCTGCGGGGTCACAGGTCGCAGTCCCAGGAAGGCCGGGTCCAGGTTCAGGAGGGCTGCCAGCGCAGACAGTCCGGGGTTGTTGACCAGGGAAAAGCCTGTCAGGACCTCAATCTGCTGCCAGCGGTGGAGCTTCTCCCGTAGGGCGGCCGTCACCTCGCCCAGGGCCTGTCTGGGGGAGGAGGAGCAGGAGGAGGTACCCCATGACAGTGGCAGTTGACACCAGTCTGTTGTCTCTGTTCAACCATATACAATCCTGTCCAAACTCACCGGATATGTTTCTTATATTGGAATGTTAAATATAAGACCTTTTGGGAAAAATGACCATGAAGCCATTAACCAATGCCTTCACGTTGCATTCCAACACCTGTCTTAAAGGTGCTGTAGGTAAGATTTAAGAGCTATTATTAGAGTGGCATTTAGAAATAGCATCGCCATCCGTCAGCTATTATTGAGTGAAATGTACTGTGAGAATATCCGTTTTTAATTTGTCTGCGCCTGCCTCTGTATGAGATCATTTTGATTTTAGACCTCTCCCGAATGATTTCTGACCAATTAGGGCATCCCTTCAATGATTGGTTCAGGGAATACATCTTTCCTGTCAATCACAGGTGTGAAATGCAACACTTCTCAATGGCAGAGAAACATAGGGAGGGAGGGAGCAGAGAGGGATGGGACATTTTTTTGGTTGTCCAATATCTTGCTCTCTTCTGCTCCCTCTCTATACTCTCAAATTGTACCTACAGCACCTTTACTAAACACCGATACATACAGAAATCAACTTTTTGGTGATTTTTGATGGAAAACCTAGCCTGGCTGATACATTTCCTACATCACAATTCACAGCTGTAATTTTTTTTTTTAAAGAAAGATAACAAAAAGACTATTCAAAAACATTTCAATAATAATAATAATAATAATATATGTATTGGTATAACCCTCTACTTACTTAGCGGTCAGGATCTTGTGGTCAACATCATCCAGTGAAGAACTGTGAGCCACATGGAACGTTCCAAACAGAGAACTCCTCTTCTTCTTGATCTTCTCGGCCTGAAATCACCCCATCGCTGTCATATCACCACTAACAATACTATGTATAACCGTGATCATCACAAAATAAAAGTGTGCACATCTGTCCGTTTAACAGTGTGATCGCACATTGTCACAATGTGTGATTCAGCACGCAATTGTATGGGCGCAATGTATGTCCGTGTGTGCATGTGTGTGTGTGTGTGTGTAGGAGGTGGAGCATACTAAGTGTGTATGTACATGTATGTACAAATTCATATATGTGCTTTAGTGTGTGAGTCTATGTTAGTAAGTGCTTGTAAGTGCTGCGCACGTGTGTGTGTGTATTGGTGAGTGTATGTTTGTATATGTTACTTAGTGTGTGCATGTGTGCCTGTGTGTGTGTGTTTGTGTGTGTGCATGTGTGCATGCGTGTGTGTGTGTGTGTGTGCGTGTGTGCGTGCGTGCGTGCTTGCGTGTGTGCGAGTTCCACATTGTTTGCCCTCACCCCTTCTTTGGCCTGGAGCAGCTGCCTCTCGGCGCTCTGCTTCTTGGTGTTGTAGTACTGGACCTCCACCTCGTGGGTGAGCTGCAGCCACGTCTGGAGGCACTCGGGAGGAGCCCAGCTGGCCCGGGACTCCAGCTCTCTCTCAGCCTTCCTCAGAACCATGCGCACCTGGAACCAAGCAGAGAGAGAGAGAGAGAAAGAAAGAAAGAGAGAGTGATCAAGGGCGAGAGAGCTCTACTGTCCATCACAACACAGCGGTGTCAACCCTCTCTAGACGGTGATGATTACCCCCATAGCGCTACCTGCTCCAGCTCTTGCTCGGCGTACTTCTGCCGGCTCCTCTCGTTCTCGCTGCCCTCGCGGAGCTCCTTCAGCCGCTGCGCCTCCCGCTTGGCCGTGCTGATCTCGCCGCGGAGCTTCTCCTCCATGGTGACCTTCTCCACCTCCACGTTGCGCTGCTCCTCCTGGGCCTTCTGGAGCCTGGCGAAGGACAAGAGTCACCGCTGAAGAGCTGCACTCGCACATCACCAGACCCACTCATGCCCGGGACACACTGCCTGCGTGAGCAGTGCGTGTGCGTGGCGTTTACCTCTGGATATTTATTTAGCCTCCCATGTTAACAGGTCAGAGCAGCCACGCGTGAGACGCGAGACACGCGTCACATTTATAGATTCGGAGTCTTGCCTATATATCTGTAGAATATGTGACAGACATGAATAAAATATTCATATTTAAAAAACTTCCTGTGGACGTTTCTAATTAAGCACTCTGTGTCAGGACAGGTGAAACCTGTCAACTGTGCACCTTGTCTGTTTGTGTGTGCTAAGCCTCGAGTCGTCCTCCACCAGTAGCTGGGTGGCGCTTTGTTTGGCGACCTTTACACCAGCAGGTGGTGCTGTGGTTTTTGAGAAAAATGCTAAGGAATTTCTTTGACATAAAGGCTAAGTCTCAGTGGTTCTTTAGCTTAAAACTGTGTGTGTGTGTGTGTGTGTGTGTGTGTGTGTGTGTGTGTGTGTGTGTTTCCATTAATGTGTCAAGAGAACAAGAGAAAGTGTGAGATAGAGCAGTAATAATACAAAAATTTGTTTGTATGAGAGAAGAGAGATAAAGAGAGAGTGAGAAAGAAACAAACAAACAAAGAGAGAGAGAGAGAGAGAGAGAGCGCAAGCTATTTTAGGAGGCATGCCAAACTTCTGCAACGGGCTTGAGAATCAACAGGGGGAAATAGACTCATAATTAAATTATACAATTGACTCCAATAGACTAACTTTGTTTATGTGTGTGTGTGTGTGTGTGTGTATGTGTGTGTGTGTGTGTGTGTGTGTGTGTGCGCACCGGTGTGTGTGTGTGTGTGTGTGCGTGCATGCGCGCGTGCACATTCTTATTCAAGTATAACTTGTATACAGAGAGAGGGTGTTTAGTTTGTGCTCACAATGCAATGATGACATATGACACCTCTTTGTCCACAATATAAAGGCAGTCATGTAAACAAAATTAACTTCCACTAGGCTTGTTGGTCTCTGAACACGACAGCCAGAGAGACCTGGAAGAGAATCTGTGTTGTACAACCTTTGTGTTGGCAACAAAGAAAGAAAGAAAGAAAGAAAGAAAGAAAGAAAGAAAGAAAGAAAGAAAGAAAGAAAGAAAGAAAGAAAGAAAGAAAGAAAGAAAGTAATCAGAAAAGTAAGAAGACAGACAGAATGAGAGAATGAAGAACGAAGTGTGCACATGTGTGCTTTTGATAACAGTTCCCATGTATGTGCCAGTGGGTTTGTTGCAACAGGTGATGTGCATTAATCAGCATGTGTATGTGTGTGTGTGCGTGTATGTGTTTGAAAAAAATGTAGTGCTTTAAGTTGTGAAATATGTGTGTGCTACTGTTAATAGAGGATGTATTTTTATTTGCATGTGTCACACTAATGTATGCATGTGTGTGTGTGTGTGTGTGCGCGCATGTGCCTGCCACCAACAGCGTGTGTGTGTGTGTGTGTGTGTGTGTGTGTGTGTGTGTCTAGAGAAGCTGTATATTCAGGCTGGCTGTTCTTTGACCATGTAAGGAATTCAGACAGCCGACACAATCCCTGACAGCAAGATCTCTCACCCACTAGCACACACAATCACGCGCATGCGCATGCACACACACGCACACGCGCGCATGCACATGCACACACACGCGCGCATGCACACGCGCACGCACACACACACACACACACACACACACACACACACACACACACACACACACACACACACACACACACACACACACACACACACACACACACACACACACGCACACGCGCAGGCAGGCAGGCAGGTACACACACACACACACACACACACACACACACACACACAGGCATACACACACACACACACACACACACACCTGAGACAACAGACACATGTGCAGAGCGGAGCTAGCATAGGTCACGTTCTTCATCCAGAGTGATGAAGCATGCTTTAGTACCAGAGGGTTACACACAATCTCCATGAGAGGAGGAAGTACATTCATCATAAAACCACATGTGACGTAAAACAAGTGAATATTTTCATTGCCAGAATAGTTCCTTGGAGCTATGTGTCACAGGCTAGACATGACTGTTGAGTGTTACATTTGCAACATCTACCTGCCCGGCCTCGGATTCACAAAGCCAGTTCAGCTTAACTCTGAGTCCGTTACCCTGGCAACATACTCCGTGAACCTAACCTGCTCGCTGGCAGGTTTTCTTCAACTAACCCTGAGTTTCTCCTGCTCTTAAGTTGAAGCCTGCAGACTGAAGGCAGACATCTCCGTTGGGAGAGGATTATTATTATTATTATTATTATTATTATTATTAGACCTCGATTGGATGTTTTATCATTCCCTGATGAGTACCTGTTTCAGCGTTTCCGTTTCTCTGCATCATCAATAATTTATCTAAACAATATTGTCAGCCCTCACATCGTTCACATGACACATCGTGGACACGCATCGGCCCACCGGCATTTTGGGCCGGGCCTTTTTTTTCTTTTTTTTTTTACTAATGGTACTAGTATTAGTAATGGTATTGTCATGATGCCTATTGCCAATAGGTATCATGAGTAATACCATTACTAATACGGCCCGATTGCCAGACCAGCGGCGCCTATTGGTACAATAAACTGGTAGATCGGCCCATTAGTCATGATTGATTCTGGGCTGGACCAATGACAGCTGAGGGCCGAAGCCCCTCCCTCTTGGTCATTAATATGTCCAGCTCCACTGGGGAGAAGTAGGAGGGGCGAGGCTTTTTATCACTTGTTGCCATGGTGAATCATGTTATCTGTGCTCCATTGATGAGGGCTTTTTATATCCTCATGCACGTGCTTCACTCAGAGTTACCTTGACTCAGAGTGGATTGAACTAAGTGTTATCACCTGTTCTGAAACCGAAAACTCAGTTTGACAGCTCAGGGTTGGTCAACCTAGAGTTAAGGTTTTAACTCAGAGTTTGTTGAACCTGCTTTCTGAAACGGGCCACTGTTTGTAGTTTTGTTTCTATTTTGCTTGGGATAGGGTTTTGGGGTTGGGCTGAGGCTGGGGTTTTTCCCCAGCATCAATTCAGTGTTGGGTGTGTGTGGAGTGTGTGTGGTTGATAGCTGGTGTACAGCCGCACCTGGCCTGAGTCAGACTGGTTAGACTCTGGGCTGGGTGGGGCTGCACACCTGTGGTGCAGAGCCATCATGGCACCCAGGATAAACCAGATATCACCACACACACTCAGGAGAAACCCACTGACATGGGGAGTCATGACAGAGACTGCTCCAATACCCATACTACCATACTATTTTAGTATGCCAGAATAACATTTAGTATGTCCCAATACATGTCCCAAAAAGTATGCGACTTGGGTGGCGTGTGGCGACTTAAGTGGCGTGTGGCAGGAGGAACTGCTACCCATGTGATTCACCACTTACATCTGATCCAACTGATCCGATTGGACCACGCAATAATGTTTCCTCCAGTAGACTGCACACATACACCAATCCAAACAGGTGAATCCTACTAATCTACAACTGACGACAATGCAAATATTCTCTATTATAATCAAGAAGTTTAATTGAAATCCTGGTGGAACCAGAACTTGACCCAACCCAGTCCTCCTGTCTTCCTGATTTCAGAACCGAATGTCAGATGCGTGTTTGGGTAACGGGAGGTCCTGTAAGGAGCAGCTGTGTCCCAGACACAGGAAGGAGAAACGAGAAACTAAACGTGACGATGCTGCATAACACAACCTTCGACTGGACATGTTCTAGCCCTGAAAGTGTGTGCATGTGTGTGTGTGTGTGCGTGTCTGTGTGTGCGTGCATGTGTGTGTGGCCATGTGTTTCTGTGTGTGCGTGCATGAGTGCATGTGTGTGTGTGCACTCGCAAATGTGTGTGTCTGTGGGTGTGTATGTGTGCATGTGTGTGTGCGTGCATGTGTGTGTGTCTGTGTGCGTGTATGAGTGTATGTGTGTGTGTCTCTGTGTGCTTGTGTGTGTGTGCCTGCCTGCCTGTGCGTGTATGTCTGTGTGCCTTCCTTAACTGACCTCTCCTGCAGGTCCAGTAGACTCTGCTCGGCACACTGCAGACCCTCCAGGTCCTTCATCAGCTTGCCCATGTGGTCCCTGGAGCGCCGGCTCTGAGTGCAGGCGAACCAGCATCCGGCCAGGGCCGTCAGCACCGAGCAGCCCAGAGCCAAGTCCTTCCACAGGCTCTGTCTGCCTACTTGAGAGAGGGAGAGAAAGAGAGAGAGAGATCTCAGTCTACATGTGGACATTAGTAACTCTACACATGCGTGTGTGTTGTTGACTGTAGGCCTTCGTGCGTGACTATGTAAGTAGTGTGTAGCGAATAGTCTTGGTGTGTTGTTGCTTCTGTTAAATAAAGAATGGGCTGGCTGGATGTCAAATTACACACACACACACACACACACATATGCAGGTACCCTGGGGTGGTCCAAACAGGACCGTGTCCAAAGCTTTGAGCTGGAGTTTCTGTGCGTGGCTCCGGTCCACAATCTTCAGTAGCGAGACAAAGAGAGTGGAGTTCTTCACTGTGAGTCTGGTGGAGAGAGAGAGAGAGAGAGAGAGAGAGAGAGAGAGAGGGGGGGGGGGGGGGGGGTGAGAGAGAGAGAGACAAGACATTTAAGAAATGGAAAGAGAATGGACCGGATGTCAAGTCAAGATTATTTGTAGACTTTACAGTCTCAAAAGGCTTCATAAACCACCACATTGGATCAGACGCCCCTCCCCCTGAACCCTGACATGGGCAAAGACAAACTCCCAATAACCCGGTGGGAGGAGTAGAATCATATGAGTTACCTCCCGAAGTATACTACTGTATAAGCCTCCAGAAGGATAGGTGGCACGTGAGTGTGTGTGTGTGTGTGTGTGTGTGTGAGTGTGTGTGTATGGTGTACTACCTGGGTAGGGCCTTGCCGTCAATGTTGTGTTTTTTGAAGGTGTCCATGTACTGAGGCAGCTCCACATAGCTCAGTAGCCAGGTCTCAATGTCCTCCAGTGTCCAGTTATACACTACACACACACACACACAAACACACACACACACACACACAGGCATGTAGGCGCACACGCACACACACACACACACACACACACACACACACACACACACACACACACACACACACACACACACACACACAAGCCAAAAACGTGATGCTGTGAAGTGCCCCTGATTGCTATGGTAACGTATAAACTTTTTTCTAATGACTCTCCCCTTAACTAACTCTATACTAACTATAATCCAATCTCCCATTGGAGTCTTTAAGGAAACATCAACAAGGTGCATACAGCAAACAATTCAACAATACAACAA
>JAOPHQ010003153.1:67500-200000 GCA_030340625.1 Merluccius polli | reverse complement strand
AATATTTATTGAACCTGGGCACCGGGCATTTTATCAACGTGTTGCTTGTTTCCACAGCTAAACTAATAACTGTGTGTCACTATAAACTCCATTCACTAGAAGCGTTGAGAGGACTTTTGCTGTACTGTCCTCCTGGGTCTTTTGAAGTTTTGAGTTATTTACTTTCACCATCAAAAGCAAAAAGAAGTCAGTTTGATCAATGGCAGATTACATTTTGCATTTTTGAGGTCACTCTGAGAGAAATGTATTCGTCTGAAATACACAGACACACACCGTAATTGAATTATGTCTGTAAATGGGAAAATGGTCACCCTTATAACTCATAACGCAGCTAGGATACACCTTGTTCTTGTGTGTATAGACTCATATTTAAAGACGGATGGTTCACATCAAACTTATGTGTCGTTGAGAACAAACTCACTCACTGTCTTACTGTTCCAGTTGACAAAGAAGTAAACAGAGTGTAGACATACTACATGTGAACACTCCCCTCTTCTGGTGGGAGCTGAAGCTTTTTGAACATTTTTTTACACTGCACATGTGCACAACCCTATAGGCCTAGATCACATCATACCCACCAGTATTACATAGAGCAGGAATAAAATGTATATTGAAGAAAGTTGCTATATCACTTTCTACAATGCTTAACAGTATACTTTTCTCAGCATTGACAATAGATGACACCTTACCCTGTGCTTTCTAAGAAATAGGCTGAAGAAAGAAAAAAAACAGAAGAAAAAAGAAAATGGGTGCTCTGCAGAGACCGAGGTTCAAGTGGAATGACTTGGTTGCCAGGTGTCACCTCAACAGCCAATGAGGATGCTCGCACTTACACAGCGGTATCCAAGGAAAAGGTGAGTATTGAAAGCATTTCCCCTTTCCCCGAAATGTTTTCCAAAATACCCAACTCAAACAAGGCCAGGCTCTCTCTCTCTCTCTCTCTCTCTCTCTCTCTCTCTCTCTCTCTCTCTCTCTCTCTCTCTCTCTCTCTCTCTCTATATATATATATATATATATATATATATATATATATATAGAGGTGTATGTTATTTGAAAAGCCAATACAATAATAATATATTCATATTCATAAGCCCTTTGAAACTAACTGGGCTATACAAATAAAATTGACTTGACATATATATATATATATATATATATATATATATATATATATATATATATATATATATATATATAAAAGCCAGGTTTAATGCAAGTCTACACAGTTACTCTAAAGGCATCCAAACAGACACTAGGCATATGATAAATGTAATAATAATTTGAATTGTAATATTTTAGGTCAGAGGATAAATAAATGGTTACTCTTTTTTGTCGTTCATAAATAAAGAGCCAAGCAATTTAAATGGTTCAATACGAGGCCACCTTGAGGTTTACTTCACACGTCTGTCCGTTAGAGGGCAGCATACAGCAAGAAGCACGCACGCGTCCCAGGGGACTGGAGGAGGACTAGTTTAAATCCCTGCAGTCTATGGTCAAATCCCTGCAGTCTATAGTCAAATCCCGGCCTCCTGCACAGCACGCCTCTCCCACACAGGTTCACATGCCTCGTAGACCTCGTGGTTTTTTTTGTGCTTTTGCTTGCATCCCTTGTTGCAGCAAGTGTAAACCGCATACATTTTTGGACTAAATGTCAAAACCTCAAATCACGTGCGGTGCAGGCGCAATGTCAAGGTTGGGGTGGGGGGTTAGGGTTAGGGTTAGGTTTAGGGGGGGGGGGCTGAAAAAGAAATCCCCTATTCGCGTCCACCCCCATGTGTGTGTGTCCATCCATGTCCGCCCGGCCCTGGTACCCCCTGGACCTGCCGGTGGACCGGTGTGTGTGTGTGCTAATTAGCGGGTCCAGATGGTGGAGCGTGGGAATGACCCCCCCCCCCCCCCCTCTGCATACTTTCCAGGGCCTCCGTTTCACATGGATGGGGGGGTGAGTGTGTGTGTGTGTGGGTTTGGTACCACCACCACCACCACCGGTCTAGATCAACACGGTTCACCAGTCACCACGTGACGTGACTAAACGGGGATATCGGGTCTCATGCCTCGGATCTCCCCCCCCCCCCCCCCCCCCCCCCCCATCCCCCCTAGTCCGTGGGCGCTGTCGTCACGTGATGAGAGAGTACAGTTGGGACTGGAGCCGAACCAACATGGACCCCGTCAGCAGCATGGGGAGCGAAGCGGAGTCTGTGTTGGGGGTTTTGCTGACAGGCGACGGTCCGCTGGCCCCAAATCACACGCACACACACACACACACACACACACACACACACACACACACACACACGCATGGGCTCCACGCCACACGCGGGAACATTTCACTCCCAATTGGTTAGGCGCGAAATTGACACCGTATTCTCCGCGCGAGGGGAGAGAGCGCGTGCGGCGAAGTGTTAAATTGGGCCAAATAATGTCATTGTTTCGGTTTAGCGGTACTGCGCGTGCGCATGCGTGTGTGTGCGCGCGCGCGCGTGTGTGTGTGTGCGTGAAAAACCCGTGACGCGCTTCCTTCCCACTGCGCACAGGCGATGTGGCTCATTTTCCTCCTCTTCTCCACTGTACGGTAACGAGGAGGGGCTTGGTGAGGAGGAGGAGGAGGAGGAGGAGGAGAGGAGGAGGAGGAGGCAGGGAGAGGAGCAGCAGCAGCAGGAGGAGGAGGAGAGGAGGAGGAGAGGAGAGGAGGATTGCTTGCAGTGAGCGTGTCGCCTACATCCAAGACAGCGTCCATGCAGTAGGACTAACGATTCAGACGTGATCAGGTAGGAATTCTTTGCGTTATTTCTCGCGTTGCGTTATTCTCGTTTTGCGAAGGCGGATCAAAGACAGAAAGTGATGGTGGCCACATGTTGTGATATGTAGGATGTCCAGAGGAAAAAGCCAGAGGAGGATAACGTGTGAAACATTTCGCTTGAGCTTAGTAGTAGCGGCGTTAAAACACCACTTTAAACGCACCCATCACGAGGCGGTCCTTTTTATTTATTAATTTTATTTATTTATTTTTAAATTTTTTTTAGTTGAATAGTATGAGCTGCATGCTTGACGTGTTTTTTGATTTGTTGCGATTTTTTATTTTATTTTATTTATTTCGCGATTGATTTCATTTATCTTGTATATCATCATCCCCCCCCCCCCCCCCCCCCCCCCCCCCCCGTGAGGCGCACCTGACATTGACTTCAGGCGGCTGTTCCGCTGACCTACATGTTGGGCCGTCCTATTATGGGATGCATTAAGACAGCCCATGTCCCCTAATTGAGCCGGTTCCTCTTGTCTTGTACAACAATTACAGCGAATAAACTTAAAAAAACGACCAGGCTGGACCCTATGATATCTGGGCGTAAATATTTTTTTACCCCTAATGTACTGCCATACCGGATTAACGTTTCACGGAAGCGGGTGTGATGGTCCAGGCAGATAGGCTGAGTATAATACAAAAATAAAAAAATAAATGTCATTAATAACACATAGTACAACTGCTATAACTCTCCATACAAACCCAATATAACGTCGTCTATCGGGTTGGACCTGGCAGGAAAACGCGCAAAGAGCATTTTGAATAAGTTGTCATCTTTAAATGGCCATGGCCGGTTAGGTATTGACCAGTGATTGAAACGGGACAGTTTGAGGGCTGTTATTTCAGGCATCTTTGATTATCGACCGGCAGGTTTCATTAGATGGGCTGCATTAGGTTTATACTGCTGGGGTTATTGATCCAGATGCTTGCTGCAAATCAACGCTTCCAGATGGTTAATACTGAATTGTGCTATTGATAACTGCATATTATGATTATTATTATTAATACGTTTCAAAGGATAGGCAGTAGCACAGGCTATGCATCTATTAGTGTCTCATGTCTAGAAAGAGGACTTAATGAAGGTCAGACTAGAAACGTGGCTAGAGATTATATTGTGATACAAGTAGGCAGTCTGGGTCTTAACATAAATGAGGTGGCTTGTAGGACTGATCGGTTTTTGTGCTTGGTTCTCGGTATTTATCTGGTTATAAGCATTTATGAATGCGTCACACAATAGTTTTTTTTAGTAAATGAGCAAAACAAAAACCTGTTTCAGTCACATGTACATTTTGGGCAAACGTATGTCGTCAGCTGGTAAGCATTTGCTCATACGGACATCATAATACAATAGCTCACTGGAAGTCATGAGGCCTGGTCGTACTCTTGGGACAGAAACAAACAATTGGCCGTGTGAAAAAAAAGAAGCTGTCACTGGATTCATTGCAAACATATTCATAACAAATGTCCTGGCCCTTGCATCCTTGCTGTTTGTTAGAAAGTGATTGAATGTCCACTCAGCTGTGTCGGTTACTCATCAAAAATCATATTCCTGGATGGGATTCTCCGGGAAATGTTCATTTAGACAGTTGAGAAGTTAGATGTTATAATACGTAGTCTGAGGGTTTAGTTAAACCATATTTGTGTGTGTGTGTGTGTGTGTGTGTGGCCTGTGGTCTTTGTGCTGTGTTTACCGGTGAACCCGATCTCCCTCTATGTATATTATCAGTATCTTTGTGATCGCATCTCTACAGGGCCTCGCCCACAGTTATTTTCCATAGAGACCAGCGGTAGCTGTAAATTTGATCCCCCATTGTCATTGTCAATCATTTGTAGTACCATAATGTGAATAAGAATAATAGATATATGTATATTCATAATTCCCTTCCTGCCGAAAGGTGTGAATGCAACACAATCTTACAGCCTATACAAAATCCAGATCAAAGACCAGAGCACTATATTTGCCAACGGGACATTTTCATTTTGTAGGTTCAATGTCAATTGAAGATGAGTTTCGGACTGTTGTGGAGACACGTTGAGACCATTATATCATCAGATAATATTGATGCACAGACTGTAGTCTTTTTGGCAGTCATTTAATGTGTAATGGCATATTGTCCTTTAGTTACACTAGAGGAGGAAATTGATATGCCAATATTAATGTTATTATTTCACATCTGTTCTTGTTGCACATTTTTTGTATGTCTTTTTCCAAATGTTTATCCCACATGCTAGTTCTGATTTAAAGAAGAAAAAAAAAAGATAGATGCAATGAAATTGAAGTAGTGTTCTTCCATTTTCTATCTTTTACTTTCTTTGAATGTCCCACAAATCCATCGCTTTGCCAAAGAGAGACGTATTTGGCCAAACGGGGAGCTAGCGAGGGCAACTACAAGTGTATTGCATAATGCTACGATGGCTGATGATGGTGGCATCAGAGTTCCTGTGATGCTGAGATACGTGGCCCTCACTGCAGGCCGTAGTGGCACTCTGGTTCTGAGGGATAATCAAGAAGTAGGTCACCTCATGCACCATCGTGTGGCTTATAGGACAAAAACGGTGCCACAGACCAGCCAGCTTGGTCGATCAGAGGTCAAATGAGAAGGATGTCTGAGCCAGCTGCACTATTGTCATTTTTATATTGTCCACAAGACATGGTGCCAGTGTTGGGTCCCAGCATCGAGGAGAAGATGGTGCCAAATGAGTGTAAGAGGACATGAATGCTGTTGGTGTTATGTTGAATAGATATTTCTATTTTTTTTTAAAAAGGCTTTGATGATCTCATCAGATGTAAATTAATCTCAAATAAATACAGATTAACATTTCTTGGGTGGCCAGGGCATGTGGCAGCTTACAGTTGAATATATTCATTCACAAGATCATGTCTGAACACTTCCTGAAATAGAAATACTTGTTTATATGTCGTGTTTATATATACTTTACTGTATACGTGTTTGTTTGTTTTTTCAGTTTGGATTTGTGGACAGATTGTTTTGTGTTGTTTCTAGTGGTTGCACACTATTAACTATGCATGGTTAATACTGTGTTTAACCATGCGTGAATGCAAATTGTGCTTTTGGTGCTGACATTTACTACTAGAATTAATAACAGACTCACGCAAGAACTGTGCCATTCATAGACCACCGCTAGGCACCAGGTATAGTCTTTGTTCACCTGGTGATTGTGTTTGTTGAATAATTGCTCCCTAGTTGCAACCTTGCCAAAAACATATTTTGTCATCGTGTCACTCACAACGTGATCTACTTGTTTATTAACTTAACAAACCTTTCAAATTACCTGCTGAACTCACAGACATAATCACATACACTTAATATAATTGTCTGTGCTGCTCTTTGGAAATGCTGGTATTCAGTTCAGACTTGGTATCCTGGTATCCAGATCAAACCGACTGTGTCTGAGACTCAGACCTCTCACCTGACCCTAGGGCTCAATTCATTGTGCGTTTCCAGTGACTGCCAGTGATCGGATTTCCCTTCTCTGCTCAGTATGTAAATAACAACGTGTACTACTTTTGCGAGGTTAACATAGCGCCCATTCAAATCTCAGATTGGGCTGGCATCCATTTTGATTCACTCCTGTCCGTCTCGGCCTATATGGTGTTTTCCTTGAATTTGAGATGAAGGCAGGAAGTTGTTTTGGGCACGGGTATTTAATGTTGAATAGATTAAGTGGAGTGAGTCCAGTCAGGTTTTCCATGATGACACACACATGCAAATGACCCTCAACAAGTGACAAATGTATCCTAAATCCATATGCCTATTATTCATCCATCCACACTGCACTAGAAATGTGGTTATACATATCTTTGACCACAAGCAAATGAAAAGCATTACCATTCTAGTGTGTCTCATCTTGGATCCATTCACGCCTGTATTGCTCGCTGTACAGTAGACTATACTATCATGATTTTAGAACCAATACTCAAAAATGTGTTGATTATGTGATGGCATTTTTAGGTATTCACTGGATATGTTTAAAGCCATTAAGAAGTCATCATCAATAATGAATATGATGGACCAAATCGGTCAAGATTGCTCATACCAAAATCCCCCCAAACGCTGGGTGAGTGTGTTTTTGTGTTGACCAATGTCACAAAGCGAACACATTAGTGGCATTAGCGGGCGTGCTCGCACCGGGCTGTGTTGATTACCCCGCCCTGCTCTCTCAGCATGCTGGGAGTGCTCTTCCCTGGCAGCCGCGTCCCTCCGGACCCCCGCCGGTGCCAGAGGTCAATGACGGCGGGGCAGAGAGCATTGCGATGTTCCCGCTTTCTACAGATCTGCAATATTGACATGTAACAGGCTAGCATAGCTAAGTAGGGCTGTGGAGTCCGTGTTCAGTTGTTGGGGTGGGAGGGGGAGAGAAAGCAGCAGTAGTTGTTGGGGGGGGTGTAAAAAAAAAGAAAGCAGTCATTGTTTACTGCCAGTAATAGGAAAAAGTCCCGAGTTAAGGAGGCTTAGCCACCTTTAGCAGGGTGGGAGAGCAGAGGCTATAGCTGCATTAGAACCGAGGTCAGACGAAAGCACGACATATCCAGCAAACAACGGGACGTTGTTGTTGTTGAAGTGCGCTGCGGTATTATTTACAGAATGAATGGAGTAACCCGTGCATTTGCATCAAGGTTACTTAGGGCCAGGTAAGGACTTTTCAGAGTATAGAGTAGCCTTGGGGTTGTTTCCGTGGCTGCTGCCTGGCGAGGAAATTAATGCTGTCCTCTGCTCTGATCCTCTGCATGTCACTGGGCTTGCTGAGCAGGCAAAATTTCAAAGCTCTCCAAACCCCCAACCCCACCACCACCTCCCTCCCTCGGTCCCTCGATCCCCCCCCCCCCCCCCCCTGCCTCCCTCCTTCTCAGTGCAATAGAGAGTCTGTGATAATGTGGATTGCCCTGACAGATTCTGGCCTAAACCGTTCCATGTCCGAGTGGCAGGAGCGCGTTAGTAGGAAGATGCTGCAGGAGAGGCTGGGCTGCAGGAGCTCAGCGTTACTCTAGCCGCGTGTTTTCAGCTCACCAGCGGTGACCTTGTCTTAAGGGCGCAGCGGTTCTCCGGTTACCCTTCGCGAAGGAAGATAGGATTACAGCATGGATCGCACTGGGTTTTTTGGTTTGGATTGACTGATTAAGTTCTTGGCATTATGGGTCGCAAACGCTGACTGCAAACGTCGATGCTCTTACATTATTGCATTATAGCATTTCTGGATATAAGAATGGATGAAGGGAACTCAAACAAGGCCCCTCAGTATACGACGCAGGGTGCAGCGCTGAATCGGTACGCCATGCCGCTCGCCTGACTCGACGGCACGCGGCGACAGCGGTTACAAAACCCGGCTCATTACTTTGCTTTTCCTTAGAACCGACGGGAATGACGTTGAGTAATTCACAGCTTGGCTCCGGCCGGTCCCAATCTAATCCCTCATCTCTCCACCACCACCACCACCACCACTACCGCCACTCACGACACGTCATCTGACTGCTGCTGTTGGTGACATTGCATGTTGGGTAATGCCGGGTGATCTCTGGACATGCAACGGAGAACCCCGGATTTAGCTCTAATCTGTCCACATTACACTTGGATCCGGTTCATTTCATTCATTGAGGATTGCGTATCACTGACCGAAAGAGGAGATAGCAACAGCTAGCTAGCTAGCTAGTTTTTGCAATCTGTTTAGTACATGGAGTATAAGGAGCCAGAAAGCTGCCATCTGACCTTGCTCTACTAAATTGTGGTTTAAGGGTTTAGTTAACTAATTACTGTATAGTCAAATCAAGTCGACTCTTATCCACATTGACCTACAGATACATGTATTTAGGGAGCAGGCAGGGGCTACAGAGCTAGGCAAGCACCCTAGCCACTTCACTATCCTGCCCCTGCAAAAGTCCAGTCAACAATGTTATTATAACAATATTACATAATCCATGGGATTGTCCTCTATTATGTTGTCTTTGTCTCCCCCACGTAAGCTAATCATTTGTGACCATCATTTAGTGCAATGGTTACAGAATAACAGTGACCCACTGGAGCATGTAGTTACCTGGCTTTTGCAGTCAACAGTCATTTATTGAAAATCTATTGAGTTATTATAGCAATAAAACCTATTTCAGGCAATGTAGCCGAGCAGCACAGATGGGAAATTGGAGAAGTGATAATGTAATCAAGCAATGTTTAATTGAATGATGCAGTGATCCTGTCTGCATGTAGTTTTGCACCTGTTGGGAGCATGTGGCTTACTCTGGGTACTCCTCTTTCCTCCCATCACTCAAAACATGCAGGTTAAGATAATTGGATACCCTCAATTGCCCTTGTTGTGGTTGCAAATGGGGTGTGTGTGTGTGTGTGTGTGTGTGTGTGTGTGTGTGAGACATAGTCAGTAGAGATTGGCTTCAGGCTCCTGTGATTCAGGAATAAGCATTTGAAATACACAACAATCACATTTTAATTGCACATCATGTTGCCCAACAAAACAGAATTGTCTTGACTCGACTTGGAAATGTTTTGTCTACGCTGAAAATTATACTGTCATCATTTCTTGCCATGACGCTCTGCTTGGCTCACAACCAGAGAGCCGGCCATCCCTGTCCCTATTAGGTCCTCGCTTTACCTCTCACACAGGTGATTGATGGACCGTGAGGCAATGCAGGCTGGCAGACCACCCACTGTGACTGGCTGCACCCGGGAGGGTATTACTAGTTTGCAGGAGGCTGATGGTGTAATTTAACACAGCCAAGTTGATGTGCCAGCCTGAGGTCACAGGTTAGACTAGCACTGACCACCATGTCCAGATTGTGTCCATTTTGGACAGTGTATCAGTGCACACATGTTTGTCATGCATGCATGTGTGTGTCGTTTGTGTGTGTGTGTGTGTGTGTGTGTGTGTGTGTATTTGACGATAACCTTGATATTTAAAAAATGTAATATTGATATCATGTTAATAATACACATATGATGATATTGTGTAAATAATCGAGCGCCTCTTACATCATTTCTGTTTCTTTCCGTTCTCGCTTTGTCTCCCTCCCCCAACGCCCCCCCCCCCCCCCCACACACACACACACACACACACACACTTGATAAGACGCCATGACGCAGTAACTATCTGGTTCACACTCCAAAATAGTAGGTGGTGGCGGTAATGCACCTTAACGCTGGTTGCCAGACACCCACCATACAATGGTAAAAAGAAGAAGATTTTTTTCAAATGTTCTATAGATATCGCGATAATGTCGTTATCGTAAATTACTTTGGCCAGGATAATCGTGCAGTGAAGATCTGATATCGTGACAGCCCTAGTGTGTATGTGCGTGCGTGCGAAACGCATCTCGGCCATGAATCTTTTTGAACTCATTTTGACCTTTCTCTCAATCTAAACGCCGTATCTGCTGATCTTTTTTTTGCAAACACCAGGCCTGCCCCTCTAGTTTGCCTGTGCCAGACTGCATCTGCTCCACCCTTCCTACCCCAACCTCCATGCTCCATGAAGGTTGAGCTAATTTCATTACACCCCCCCACCCCCAACCCCTTTTCCCATGGACAGGCACAACTAATGTATTTAGAAGAATCTCTGTTTCCCTCTTTTTTTCTCAGGATTGGGGGAGTGGGGAGTTTGGTTATGTACCATCTCTAAGAAAGGGTGGACTGTATGCCTCGGTCCATCCCTGTCGGCTTTCCCCAAGTTATATCCGTGTAGCTTGGATGCTGTGGCATTTATCCTCACCTCTTAACCTCTGGATGGCTCTGTCGGACGACAGCTGTTCCCCAGATGTACCTCGCCGCCACCGCTGCTCTGCATGCGGTTTGTTAATTCAATAACGAGATTTCTGTTCAGAAAGTCTGCTGGTGAACTTTAAGCGCATTTACTTTGATTGTGATGACTGCCACATGTCACGATGCGCAACCCCACGCCGTGACATCATCATCCCTGCTTCTCTGTTTGGCAGGCGACCTGTGACAAAAAATCTGTAATGACATTTTTTTTGTTTCAGTTCCAAGAATGTACTGGTGTTAGTTGTACATGTTGAGGAGTGTAGTGTACTACATTGCTGACTGGCTTTACTGTGTATATATAGTGGGCAAATATCGATGGGGCAACCAATCCGAATTATGCGGCCTGCCTATTTTTTTCGCCCCTGAGCTTATCAGTTGTTTCTAATTAGAAAATCGGTTAGTTTTAGTCAAAAATTAGTTACAAGTCACAAACTTAAAGTATGTGTAAATATATTATCACACTGTAACTCATTCTGTCTGGCCCCGACCGCCCTTCAACTACGAGAAGATGCCACATGGAATCTGTTCCCCTTGTCTTGTCCTCTGTCCAAACATTGGTAAACAGGGAAGCAAGGCGCGTTTAGTGCCCCTGTCATCCGCAGCTGAATGTATTCCCCTGTCTCTCTGCGGTGCTTTCATTGTCGCTCCTTTCATAAATCAGATTTATTGCTACATCTGTAGCGCCCATACTAATGAAGTAACGCCCAGTAATGAGAGACAGAATTGATTTCATTTCCTGCCTCTCTCTGCGATGTTCTTTGGCCGACTAGATCACGGGGTGGGGTGGGCGGGCGTGAAGTGAAGTGATGCTACAGCAGTGTCCCCAGGACATTGGAGATAATGCATGCCATCCATGTTGGCTCTGTAGGTCTTTTGAAGCACGGCCTCGGCCTTGTTAGCCAAAGCTAGATGTGCAGGACGGCGGGCGCCTGTCAACAGATTTTCCCCGCTGTCGGGGAATCTGTTGATACCCGCCCTGTCAGATGTTGCACAAAGTGGCAGCGGATCAGCTAGAGAGACTGTATTTATTGTTCAAGAAATGGAGTAGCACGCATCGGCTGTTATAACTGTTGCTGGGTGCCCCATGATGCAGCAGCATCTGGCCAGCACGCGAAACAAACCTGTCGACAAGTCTGGTATCCCCACAGCCTTATGGGGGTTTATGACATATATATATCTATATATATAGATATATAGATAGAGAGAGAGAGTTTTTTTTTTTTAGATCCGTGTACAGTATGCTACATGTGAAGTACGTTGTATTTTCAACTTGTGTTTGTAATAGAGGCCATTTCGGCTGCATATGTTTTTTTTATGAGCATATGCTGTGCTAGTGTCGAATAAAGAAAAAGCAATAATAATAATGATTAAAAACAATTGCTGCTTGGCTTTTACAGTTGAGCAATTTATCATTATAATAGAATTGTAATGAGATCCAGTCTGCTTTTCATAACATTATGAATGTCATTTCCTGGTCTTCATTACAATAAAATGACCACATTTTTAGATCTTATTAGACTGTTTAAGACTTGTGAAATGAACAGTGAATGCTTAGTCATGCATTATGAGCGATGGTCTCCTGTGGCAGTGACGGCTGATATTCACATTAAAATATTGCTACTTATATTGATATCGATACACAGGGTAAAAATGTATTGATTTGGATTCAGTCAATGTGAGCCCGGTATGTCTGTTATATCTCTCGACTATCTCTGTAGGCCTACTTGGCTGCTATTTTAACATCACTATTCAGGTTGACGTAATACACCCACCCGAATTGTGCCTACGAATACATCATTTGTCCACGCTTGCTGATATGTCTGCTTTAGCATTGTCAAGTGTTGCTTGAGGCTGGATTAAGGCCAATGCAACTCTCATATATATTTTGGATTAGACAGAAATCCATTAACATTGCAGCACAAATAAAACAGATCCATTGTTTTGTGGTCTCGCATGTGATCATCATGCATTCAGTTAAAACTGAGATAATATTTAGTATTAAATCCTTCTTTGGTATCATTACTGATTATTGTAACCGTTTTTTAACCATTTTATCTAAATAGAGTGCTAGAAAGAGATGTATAACATACACATGTTGTGTTATTTGCTGAAGATATTGAACAAAATTGAGCAATTCCTTTCCATAGGAATTAGTATATATTATAATCTATTGATTTATGAGGCTCTGCTTCTTTGTTTGCATTTCATGTGTAAAGTCTCGGGCTAGTAATCCGAATGCCCCCACTTTACTAATTACAATCCTGTGTCAGCCTTAATGAGTTGTGCTATGGTAGCAAAATGGATTTAGTCAATTAACAGATCTCAGCAATGCACGGCACAGACCCCTGCCAACTTAACATTGTTACATAATAATGAAGAATATAATATATATATATATTTTTGTCTCTAATAAATACCTAAATAACTGGGACATGACAAGCAGATCAAAGTGAGATGTGATACTAAAGAGTGTATCCAAAAATATTCTTTTGGATACACTCGTGTATCCAAAATGTGTAAAGTGTAACCTATAACATAGGACCATACGACATGCTACGCTACAATGTTGAAATAAACAATTAGTGTAATGTAGTAATGTCTCATAGATACTTAAAACAATTCTGCCTTCCACACAGAGTGTGTTTTTCTGCTGTGACCCACTTCAGAAGTGTTTTGCTATTCCACACTTGAAGTAAAGTGACAATTGGCAATTGAGTTGTCAGGACTCCTAAGATATCCTGCATGCAATAAGGTTACTCTTAAGGGAAATGGCAGCGATAGTCACATGACAGTACAATACAGTAACGGTGGCTGACCAAACTACATACGAAAGGCTAGCTCATTTAGCACAAGAGCAAGAAGAGCACAACGATCGGTGGCAGATTCGTTTTTGTTGCCCTCTGGTAATAAAATGAAATAAACATTAAGAATGAATGCTATTCAATTGGTGATGTGTATGAGTCTGCAGCAGCAGCCATTAGATTGCCATGTATGCGAGACATCTGCTTTTAGCAACGTGCAGTGTTGCTGCTGGAGGTCGTTTGTTTCATTCGGTGTTGTCCTCTGGTGAAATATGGCATGTATTAATCACCACATTGGTTGTGAACGTTTCCATCAGTAGACGGTTAGACAGAATGTCCTAGATGTTTCAGTCCTGCTGTGAGCTGCATATGATAGCGGGGTATAGCAGCCAAATGATGGTAGCTTGCCTAAAACACACATATGGTAGAATCCATAACCATTATACCATCCATAGGCTGTAGGGAAGTTGGAAATGTGTCAATTGTGGTTTTCAGAGCAATGTGTGAATTATGTATTTATGTTAACATCAGCAATACAGTAGATAGGCCTACAGAGATAGGCTTACATGTCACATTAGTTAATGAGGAATTTGTAATCCATACTTGAGGAAAAAGAGTGATAATGTAAACGGACACAAGACCACTTAGACACGTTTTATAGTCTCCCGAACCGAGAGGAATGAATGCCATGCAGTAAATGATTGCTGGGAGACTTAAACCGTGTCGCCAACTGAGACAAAAGGACCTTTTATCTCAACGGAGCTCCATTTAGGTTAACCTCGAGATGCAGTGTCACATGTACGTAGCCTGAATATCCAGTCTGTGCTGTTATCTGGCACCACCAAGCTGAATGCATTTGTTTTTTTTAAACCACTTTCAGAGAACTTCAGAGACGGTAAATGACATTAAAACTGGGTCATTGTGAGGCCGTATGGAAAAAAAGGACACTTTTGGGTCGACAATGGCTGCTATAGCCATGGTTAAAAGGGAGGTGTAAACTCAAAATGGGAGTTGCACAGCGATGTTTGCGAGAGTTGAGAGCATCTGTCAAGGCCAGACATCGCATCGGGGAGCCACCTCTGGGGATGTTTCATACATCACAGGCGTAACGGCTCTGCAGTCCACGTCGAGAATGATGCGCTGCTTGTCCCGGCTAAAACCCAGCCATCATTTTAACTGCTCCGAAAATAAGTTTGTGGAATTTGTCCTTCTGTCACTAACAACTATATGTTTGTAGCGAGAGTGGTGGTATTATGGGCTACTGCAGTATTATGGATCAAAAGCATGACTCCCCGCTAACATTTCTACCCTGGGATATATATATATGTCGAGAAGTTGCTTTCTCTTTTTCTATTGCTTTCAAGAGTCCTTCACTGGTGAATACTGTTGTCATTGAAAACCAATGTACAAAACTAAATGATACTCAGCTTTTCACCAAATATTTCGACAATAAAGCCTTTGGTTACGATATTTTGTTCAAATCTCCGCACAGTTTCAAGCTAGTAGTGTTCCTTATTTATGAAGGTCACACATCAATAGATGAGAGTTTATTGAAAAATTAAACATACAGTATTGCTGTAATTGGGATAAAGAGAGACGGCGGTGGTGGTGGTGGTGGTGGTGGGGGGGGGTACTGGGCTTTGGAGTCGGCTGGCCCGGCGGCAGGCTTCCTCTGGCCTCTATAGAGAGCTCTGGTTGTGCTACCGGGACCCCACCCACCCATCGTCGCTTCTCGCGCGTCCTCTTGTTTGTACAAATCCACCCATGCTATCATAATGTCTGGCTTGTAATTGTAGGGTCCATTCAGATTCACTGCTAATATGTTGAAAAGCATCTATGGATCACAATGGCGCTAAACATGCCCCTAACATCTCAATCATTTTCCTAATGTCTTTTTATCATAATAAATATGAATGGAAATAATATAGGCTACATTTTGGCTAAACCATGTATATTATTTTGGGAATGCGGATATACTTCTGATGTATGCAACTCAAGACCTGAATATTTTTCTCAAATCAAATTCCAAGTAGTTTCAGGTAGGCGTACTTGGGTTTGTGACTTCAAATACATGGTGGTTTTAAGAATATTTGCCGTCTATTTATATGCCTCTGTAATATGTTTAGAGATGGTGTTTTTTGATGTGTTCTGGTCTCATGACACATTATCAAGGAATTACTTGTACAGTGAGAAGCAAAGTTGGCCTGTGAGCATGCTCTGATGCAATCCTTCAGATCTCAAGGGGGCAAGCCGGCTATTGGACTAAAAATACCCAATTATGACCCAGGGATTACATAGTGTCTTTTATCATGCGTGGGGATAGTTTACGACTTCGGAACGGCATATGCCCCGCCCCCTTTCACAATGAATGTCTAAATATATGTATATGTGTCATATTTTTCTTGCACACACAGACACAGAGCTCATTCAAGCCAGCGTGGCCTGGGAATCGTTCCTGAAGCGGGGTTGTCATGGCAACCAGCAGATGTGTGCGGCGGCACACAGAAATAGTGTGGCAGCAGTGTGGCTCCACACATGCATCACTCCTAATCCTATCCTTGTCTGTTTTATTGGGATCCATGTCCGGAAGATACAGGAGCTGGCCTGGGGGAGGAGGGGCGGCTTTCATAGTAGTGATTGTTCCCTCCCCTGCACCCCAGTGGCACTGCCTCACACACCTGCATAACATGGGAGTCAGGGAGATATACAAGCAGCCGGGACACCACCCCCCCCCCCCCCCCCCCCCTAGCATTATGGCACGATATATACGCAAGGCTTCGCTTACCATGTATCTTGGGCTGTACCTCTCTGTTCTCTGAAGCGACAGCGTTGTGTTGAAGCAGATCTAAACAATAGCATGATTGTCGTAATAAGAACCATTTGGGAAGGGAGGGGAAATGGCCTTTACGGGAATCCAGTCTGATGACACAAGTTCTTTTAAAATATGTGATTTATACGCAGCTGTATCCAGTCCAGCTTTTTATGTACAAAGGCGAAAGCAAACTTGTATAAACAACAGAAAGCAAAAGGGTCCCAGCAAGAGTAGACGTAAGACACAACTCACATTCTGTTTAGAAAATGGCAAATGCCATTGTCTCAAATGCATATGCATGCAGGCGGGGGCTTTGAAATTGTAATGGAATCACAGTTTGTTGTTTGCTTTGTGCCACCATATGTATTTTGTGTTCGCCCAAACACTGAACGGGATAGCTAATCGTTTCAGACAGACTACAGTGAGCTCTAGCTCTCACAGAGGGACTGTAGTATGGAATCTCTTAATATCCCATATGTTCAGCTGTCAGATCTGGGCCAGCTTTTAAATTATTTCAAAATTGTCTCTAGGCCTCATGCTGGGGAGGAGCCCTGGGATGTGTTGTTTGAGGCAACGTGGTTGTATACCGTTTTTCAGGCGACTTCTGAGGCTAAGAAAGAGAGAAAGAGGCTGAATACAGAGAATTTCTGTTCAAATAAACTCAATGTACTAGAATACGGCCTATCACGGCTCATCTTTTGGCTAATGATGAATCATTGTGGGAGTGGGAACTCACTCTTGGTTGCTAATTAAGAGTATGGAAAGAGTCCTGCATTAGCGCTATCTCTTCAGCCTGTGTCTTGCAGATATGATGAACAGTGGGCTACCTATTTACTAGGAGAATAGCATTTTGTGCTGTAGCTTTGTGATGGTACAATTAATACAATGCCTTGCCTTGTATCGTCCACACATTCACCAGGGATTAATTAACAGCCCCATTACATTCTTAGTGAATTTGTTTTAGGTGGTCAGTCCTCGGGCAAACAATTACTTTCGCTTAAAGCCTTTTTGGTTAGAGAACGTTGTTGTCCTTCAAACGCCCTTAAAAGGAATCGTACCAGGCTGCAGCGAAACGTCTGCTGTTCACAGAGTTATAGCGCTGAGATTTCACTCGCCGCTATTTCCCTCGCTGCTATTTCCCCCTCTACTGTGCTTTCACATGCGCTGAATATGTTGCGTTATCTTTTTGTTTGTGTACAACATGCCAATCAGCCTCTAATGATGAATTGTCTGCTCGGTACGGCTATAAAGCCTTTTCTATTAATGCCGCTTTAAGACTATTTCGCTCGGTTGCTGACAGTTTGTGTTGCGGACGACGAGATGTTCCCAGAAGGGCGCGCCTCATTGAAAGACGGTAACAAAGTTACGCCACTCCTCTATCTCTAAAAAGTGAAAACCAAGCTGCATTTCATCCAGAAATTCTTCTTCAAAAGAGAAATGTTTTTCCAAGTGACATTTCACTGCCAATTCATTCTACTTTTACTCCAGGTGTTGCCATTTGCAATTACGATAAAAAAAATTGTGGTCAGCCCTTGTACCTGTTGGTACATCAAAATAGTGCACCAAGAAAAGCAGCCTTAAATTGCGGAAGCCATCTCTGACCTTTTGCGCTTGACATTTGAAAGGTTGCCAATTCTCCACGAAGCTGACCTTGAAACGGGGAGGGCAGCTAGGGAGGACTTGGCTGTAGCCGCTGTCAAGCCTTATATGTCCAGGAAAAGGTGGGCATGATGTCAGCAGCCATGGCGACCATGAGGAGGGTCAGCGACCAGGAATGAACGGGCCAACAGGCATGGCCTCTCCCTGAACCCCTCCGATGCTCCACCGAGACTTTCATACTTCTTTCCTGTGCACACTTCAATAATAGATGTGCTGCCAGGTGTCACTGAGCCAACAAAAGATCCGTCAACCAGCACCGCTCTTTAGGTTTCACCGAAATAACGAGGAGCTGCAAATTTAATGTGCAATGTCATTTAATGTTCGCCCCTAAGTAAATGTGTGATATTTTCTCATGGAGTGGAAAAAAATAATAAAATAAAGCCTACATCACTTATTTATTTTGTTTTTTTCATTTTTTTACCTATGAATAGGTGGTTGGAGGATCCCCTCCAACCACCTTGGAGGGCAGCCAGTGTATGTTTTCCGTTCCGCTGCTCTTAGATACAGTAATCAGCCTGCCGGCGGTAGGAGGAGGCGGTCGGACTACAGAGGGGCTAGGGGGGGGGCCTGCGTAGCCCTGAGTGAAGCTCAGTGGCGCTGGGGCGAGAGAGGCCGCACGGACAGGAGATTGCAGTCACCTGATTTACTAGACACGACACTCAAGGCGGGATTCATGTGGGTGCTGTGTGAGCTGTGAGCAGGCTGTTTAGTGCTGCTGCTTACAGCCCACTGCAGGATCATCCGTAATGACTACGGATGTGAATGGAAAACGTATTACAGTGGTGTGTGTGTGTGTGTTTGTTGGAAATGCTTAATTAGATGAGTCTATCTTGTGTGAAAAAATATTGTGGCCTAATTGTGTTGAGTGGCAAAAGATGGGGGTACATGTACTTAGTGTTGGTTAAGTGTGAAACGGGAATCAGTGGTAGCTTTCCAGGCTGGGTTTCGTGTTCAAAATGAAAAAGGGAGCTTCGGACATCTCATAAAAGGAATAGGAAATGATATGCCACATGAAGGATTTCAGTTGATTTGAAAAATAAATATCCAAAAGATTGAGACAATTGAATGAAAGTGGTGTGTTGGTTATAGGTGAGTAGAGGAGAAAAAATAACAGGATAACAGCATAACAAAGATGGAACAAGAACGCCGTCTTCTTCCAGCCTGCCTACTGGTTTCCAGGATATGGCTAAAAGAGCACTGTCCGTAATCTGATTTCACTTTGCAGAATAATCATATTGTCTCCCGACATGAGACATTTTAATGGATACAAATATTTTTCTTTTGACGGGTAAATATGCCTGCCTGCTACTGCTGGCTAAGCCCATGATGTCCGAGTGGTATACAAGAACCTCATTAGATAGTTCTGTTTAGTTTGATGAGCCACAGCTGCATACAATGGACCCATGGCTTGTGGCGCTACATCTCTTCACATTTCTGTTACTCAAGCGCACAGGTTCTGATGCCACACTACATTATAGGTGTAATTCTTTTCCTTAATATTATAATTGTATTTTAGTTACAGTGAGTTAACCTTTCAAACTGCAATTGTAATCAAGTTCATGCTGTACTCTCTTGAAGATGATCTAAATAATGTGGAATACAATAGCATTAGTCACCAATAACTCTGTGAATATACTGAGCATGACCTTGTGGCTGCTCTGCGTGTTTGGCACAGTCTGTAGTTTCACATGAATACTGACACAATCTCATCATGCGGCTGATGATCCCACTTAGTCAGACTTGTGTCTGCTGCTGAAACTCACACTGAGAAGTTGGTTAGGAAAAAGTTGACTTTGATCATACAACTATTTCATTGGTTGTTCTATTGCCAGAGCCAGATGTTGGCTAGGGCTGCACCATTATGAAAAAAAATTATAATTTCTCAGATATTGTGATTGCGATTATTCGTCGCGATTAACAGATTATCAATTAAATTAATACTGTGGCGCCTACTGTGAATTAAAAAGAATTGTAATAAAGCAATTGCTGAGTTGTTATGGTTTGTAATTTGATTGTAATGTAACAGGGTGTACAAAATCGGATTTGTTCATGTTTTAGTCTTTTTTATCTTTTTTCATCTTAAATAAATGAATTGCAACCTTTCACGAGCTAATTGCAGGGGCCAAAATCGTGATTTTGCTTAATATGCAATTAATTGTGCAGCCCTAATGTAGGCTATACGTTTTTACACAACCAATCAAATTTCTGCCTCTGTGAGTTATCTGGAAAGGTCTCCAGAGACCCTCCAAGATGGAGCTCACATTTAAATCTGAGCTGACTTGTGCGCATCGAGTTCCCATAAACAGGGCATCTGGACAGAAGTGCATCTCTTGTTGCTGCCACCCACACAGCGCTTGTGTTAGATCTTCTAGAAGAGCTAGTGTATCACGTATGCATATGGTGCATGCGATTAATTTAAAATCACATGCTTAGATATTTGGGTGATGTAAAATAATTATTGATTAATAATGCATTGATTAATAATTAATAGATTGATAGATTACTTACATGATTACATTCATTCTATAAAAGGCTGGCGTACATTTTTTTGGGATAGTGAATTATCTATGGACTGTTGATGTTGCTGTGTCTGGTAGACGTAACCCCCGACTACCAGACTCACAAACCCCAGGCCAACCAGTCACGTTAATCTCAGTGATCACATTGATCACATGATCACCCCGATGTATTCAATGAACATCACCACAATTCAATGTTCATATTCATTGTCACTCTTACACTTTATATTTATAATATTTAATACTCATTGTAATGACAATTCCCATTGTCCATGTTACCCATCCTTACAGTCTCTGGAACTGCTACTAGTGTTTTTTACTATTAAGTATATTTTTGTTATTTCTGCCATTTCTTTTGCTATTTTTAAAAAACTTAGAATATGCAAAAAGGAAATTTTTCCAGCTAAAACCTTTGATTTCTACATCAAACTATACTGTAACTATCTTACACTTACGTAAGTCTAAGAAGTACTGCACAAGAAAACCAGCTGGATAAATAAAAGGTTCTGTAAAATGATATTCCTGAGGACAGATGGCATTTTTGCTGCAGAAACCCTTAATGGTAGAGTCTCATGTTTGAGACAGTTCAGCATCCATCTCACGACTCAACCACCAACGACGAATACCACAGCCACCAGTCCCCAAACTCACTGGCTGATATATTGTTGCGTTTGGATGGAGGAAAGTAAACCCTTGAGTGTAATAAATATTTCATCGTAGATAACTTATTCTGCTCAGCCATGTACAATTTATCTTTCAGCTCATCCAACCGTTTTATCTTGAAGAATTAGCATTTTCGAAACTATGATTTTGTGCATAAGATGCTGCATTTTGTGTCTGCACTAGCAAATAGCAGATTCAGATGACAATGTTCTGTTTGGGGTCATCTCATGTACATGCCTTGATATTTAAGCCATGTAGTAAGAGAGCTTAATTTATTCCTTCTTGTGACAAGAATGCCATTTGTAATTACTGTGCATTTGTACCATTTAATAGCAAAAAATATAATGCTTCAACATAAAGTGTGGCTGGTAATAATAAAGTAGTCTACTACTTTATTGTTAGCATTATTATTATTTGTATTATTTGTATCATTTGTATTATTCATATTATTATTTTAACAATTTCACTTTAATGCGCAGGAGTAACAATGCCTTGTATTTCAAGCAATTTACAGCCTGTGAGTAGAATGATTTAAGGTAAAACAAGATGACTGCCAGTCCTCAATACAGTTCATATCTTCAGTTTCAGCTGAATGGGCATGAGTGATTCCCTTATTTGAATGACAAAAAGAGAAAATGATGTTGTTGTGCACCAAAACACTTACAATGAGTATGGCTTATTATGGGTTTATTTCGCCCCCCTGTATATTGCACAATAAAAAGAAGAGGGACGGGGACATTTTGATTAGGAAAAGGACAGAGAGTAAACATTTGGGCAGTATCAATGTACACTTTCAAATCCACAATCATACCGTTCAGAGGTTTTAGTGTGATGGATAATAGGTGGGTTCTTGTGCGTGGTGGTGAATGTAGTGCATAACTTGAAGATGAATTTGCCAAATCCAATCAGCTGAGATTAAGGCCTGGGGCGTACTGCCGCGCCTCCTCAACGTCTCTCTCCAATGTTCAGGTGTAATTGAACTATTCCCCAATTCTTCTAGTATCTAGCCAGCCGAACAATTGCGCGGCCAGATATGACGTACGTGAAACACAGTCGCATTTAATTCAACGAGAGAGGAAGAGGAGTGGTTTATTTTCACTTTACACAAAGCGACGTTATTCCTCGGGGTCTCTATTGTCGGCGTCCTGTGCCTTGCCCGAAGGCACGTGGAAGCGACGTTGTGCGCCGGCAGCCACTTCCCCTGGCTCACATCCAGGCACATCCTCTCCTTGATGGACATGAGTGACCAAACCGGTAGTTTCTGGGCGGACATTGTTTTCCTCCCAGGCCATCACCCTTTTGGGTCTACCGTTAAACGGTGAGCCGGTGTGTGTTTTCACCGCAGCCTTTATCACCGGCCCTCAGGGGCTTTATCTGGACCCGCAGGAAACCGCTCATGCTTTTATTCACACCGTAAGACTAAGAGGCTAATGCTGCGTATTCCCCAGGTGGCGGGGAGATGAGGATTAAAGCAATAGAGTAGAGGAGACATTTAGCTCATTAGCATGTTTTCGGTAAACACACTCTTTCATCCCGGGGTGCTCCACCACCCGAAGAACTGCTGAGGAAGGATTTATTCTCAGGTCTCCAATCAATCTTGTTATGGTTATACGTGCTTGAACAGTTTAGCGGTATGGTCCGGCATGCATAGTTATAACGGTTTTAAATACTTTGGATGGTAGTTGGCGTGATACAAGGCCATTCGCTGGTATAGATAGTATACAGATATGAAGGCGTTGGTATGGGGTTGGAGAGTTTGGCTGTAATTTGAATGTAGACTTTTGTAGTCCTGTAGTTGAAGGCTTTATGTATTATTCAATGTTGGGCAATATATCAATATTATATTGATATTATGAGATGAGACTACATATAGCCTAAGATTTTGGATATCGTGATATGACAGTGTAATACTTTAATTCACACAGGAGTATACAAAAATAGGCTTTACCGTGTGGTTATTTTATATAGACTATTTAGAAAACGTGCTATATCATGATATATATCGTTATCGAGATATTAAATGACCTGTATCGGCATACAAGATTTAGCCATCCCTAGCCAGTGTTCATCATCAGTCAATATTATATTACCAGAGATATATTTTAATCGTTTACCTCTAAAGTCTTCAAATCCTTTTCCCACTTCCAAATATGTCACCGATGTGCTGCCTAATACACTGGTTGGTAATTGGCTACTGTACTGCATAGACTTTTGTACTGCATATAGACTATTGTACTACTATTGTACTTCATATAGACTATTGTACTACTATTGTACTTCATATAGACTATTGTACTGCATATAGACTATTGTACTACTATTGTACTTCATATAGACTATTGTACTGCATATAGACTATTGTACTGCATATAAACTATTGTACTGCATATAGTCTATTGTACTGCATATAGACTATTGTACTGCATATAGACTATTGTACTGCATATAAACTATTGTACTGCATATAGACTATTGTACTTCATATAGTCTATTGTACTGCATATAGACTATTGTACTGCATATAGACTATTGTACTGCATATAAACTATTGTACTGCATATAGTCTATTGTACTGCATATAGACTATTGTACTGCATATAGACTATTGTACTGCATATAAACTATTGTACTGCATATAGTCTATTGTACTACATATAGACTATTGTACTGCATATAGTCTATTGTACTTCATATAGACTATTGTACTGCATATAGACTATTGTACTGCATATAGTCTATTGTACTACTATTGTACTTCATATAAATTATTGTACTACATATAGACTATTGTACTGCATATACTATTGTACTACATATAGATTATTGTACTGCATATAGACTATTGTACTGCGTATAGTCTATTGTACTACTATTGTACTTCATATAGATTATTGTACTACATATAGACTACTGTACTGCATATACTATTGTACTACATATAGATTATTGTACTGCATATAGACCATTGTACTGCATATAGACTATTGTACTGCAGACTTGTAGAGATAGCCTTCCATCCATCCTTCCTTCCATCCTTTGCTTCAGTGTCAAAGTAGATATGATTCAATTGTACATTTCATTTGAAAATGTATGTCTTTGAAGCTACATATATAAATGTTTAAATGAATAGGCTGACTTTTAAAACATTTCCCTTGGTAAAGGGAACTGAGCTAGGTCCAGTGAGACAAGTTTTTTATTTATACGATCATAACTGTAGATTAGTTCATTCCTTTTCATACACTGCCAAGGAGTGTTTTTGTCATTTGCAGGAATCAGTCACTTTAATATGCATCATAGTACCCTCGTACATATCGTGTTCATCTTCTTGTTAGCCGTAATTGAGGAATCCCCCGAGAACAAGCGCTGTTATGTGTTTGCCTGAAATTATGCATCACAATATACCGGTAATTTGAACCACAAGGAACAATTTGCTGCAGAGTGACTTTGCTTCACTGACAGACTTTAAAGCAGCTGTGAGAGCTTGTTTACCCCCGGCCAGCTGGAAAGCATGGCCGTGGGTGTCTTCCTGACCATGTAGCTCAGACGTTTCATTTCCCTGCTGATTGTAGCCTGCGCTGTGCTCTGCCTGCACATCTCCTTATTCCCGCACAGACAGAAACCATGTAGAAGTGGCACTGAGGACTCTTATCTCACTCGTTCTTAACCAGAAACCATGCTCATGCATGGGGAGCACTCTGGCAGAAGCCGTTGGGAGGAGCCGTCCTGGGTTTGCGGACGTCTTTTCCCAACAACTCTCCCTTGCTCATGGTGTGACAGGCTGCTCTGGTAATCAGACCATTGGTTTTTCTCTCTAGGCTGGCCTGCTGCTGTGTATTATTATTACACTCCTTCATTAGAACCATAACCCTTCCAGATGGCTTCTGCCTTACTTGGCCTCAATTGAATTCTCTGTGTTCAGACGGCCCTCTAAGCTGTGCTCTGTGGCCATTTTCACAGCGCAACGTCTGGAGTAGTAAACAAATGTAATCCAATGCAGGAGGCGCTCTGGTAGACCAGTGATGAGCCATTAGTGGAGGTTTTGTGGAGCTTCTACACACACACACACACACACATACACACACACACACACACAGTGTTTGGTCCATGATGAACAGACCTGAGCTATAGCTCTTGTGTGCCGTCTGAGATGGCTCCACCGATGCTTGAAGGCTAAGCTAATGAGGAGCCGTCTTTTGTTGAGCCCGGCACTCGCTGGAGGAACTGGGGTGAAGAAGAAGAAGAAGAAGAAGAAGAAGAAGAAGAAGCAAAAGCCGTCTCACACACCCCTAAGATCAGGGGATTACATTGATCCTCTCCTGTTAAATCATGTTGCTGGGGTCTTATTTTCTTTAAGAAGGTCTGCTTTTACGCACAACCGACACGTAAAGATACTGTGGTTCTGTTGTATGACGTTGCTCCTACACCTATCCTGATCAGCGTTTGGTAGGGTAGGGCAAGAAACCTACGCAGATTGTTGTGCTTGATTTAGAGCTGGGCAATTATATCGATATTGTGATATGAGACTAGATATCGTCTTAGATTTTGGATATCGTGATATGTCGTAAGTGTTGTCTTTTCCTGGGTTTTTAAGGCTGCACTACAGTAGTGACAAAAAAACAGTACTTTTCATTTGTTTCAAAATATTTAATTCACACAGGAGTATACAAAAATAGGCTTTACCATGTGGTTATTTTTTATAGGCTATTTATTTATTGAGTTACCAAAAAACATGCTATGTCGGGATATATAACGTTATCGAGATATTAAATTCCCTATATTGGGACAGGAGATTTTGGCCATCCCGCCCAGCCCTGGCTTGATCGTTATGTTGCTTCTTGTCTATAAAATGTATCTTTGTTTTACCTATGTATGCGTGGATGCGTACAATACACATATTTACATCTTAAATATCTCACACCTTCGAGGACGTACCCCGGTGTGTGCACATACACGTCTGTGTTTTTCTGGACAGTCTTTATTTTTTTTAAATTTCCTTCTTAAATACACCGGTGACCCGCGGTGTGGCCAGCATGAGGTCTCCAGCCGGCGGCGACTGTGGGATGAGAGCGCCACGCCGGTGCTCCCTCTCTGCTGGCCGTGAGCTGCAGAGCCCATGCGGTGCCATTATGGGCCCTGCATTGTGTGAGTGTCTGTCACTCTGCATGGAAGGGAACGCAGGCGAGCGAATGTCCCCTGGCAGGCTTTCGCCATCCATGGAAGAATCACAATCACAATCACCATCACAGCAGACCGGCTCATTCATGATTCTGGCTTGAAGGGAATTGTACAATATTCTGCAACGGCTATTGCTGAAAGAGGCGCCCGGGTGAGGGTTGAATCGTGATGACAAGGTGTATAGATCCGGGGAATCTGGTGCACCGTTGGTTCCCATGGAGAACTATGCACATGAAGACACCGTATTTATGTGGATGTATTCATGAAGAAGTTTTGAGTTTTGTCTGTTGACGCGTTCTGCTGACCTCACCAAGTCAGGACTTAAAAAAAATGTGGCAAATGATATATTGTATCGGTGGATTGGTCTGTTACTACCATCCAGAAATCCTCTCCAGTTTAATTATGAGATTGCAAGGACACTCTCAGTACGTTTTCCACACCAATTACACCTCTCATGCCAACCAGGGCAGGTCTTTTTCAGCCGCAGTCCAACCCATCATCATGCCTTGACCCTGCTATTCGTCTCCCTGTGTGCTAAGTGACAGATGCAGATGCAGATGTAATGGAACCGCATTGGCCATGTGTGTCACACAGGTGACACACATGGCCACCTTTTCTGCAACGCTCCTTTTCTTCTCTAATGTGATCATGTGAGCTGTATTGGGTGAGAATTGTGGTCGAGTTTTGTTTTTATTTTTTAAGTTATTGAATGTCGGTTTTCTGCAAAAGACACAAATGTCGTGGTACAATCAATGTAATTATACAGTAGAAAAAGGCTAGGCGTACTTGCTGATACGCAGCGCTGTGGATGGTTCGATTTGAACAATCGGGGCCCCGTTTATCCTCACCGCTGTTCTTGCCAAGTACAATAGCACTTGGCAAGAAGAACAATTGCAATGCAGTATGCATAGTTCTTGATTAAAGACGCAAGATGAATTTTCCCCCCAATTACCGCAAGTGACAAAACAGCCAACAGGCTTATCTCACCACTCTGTCTGCTCGGAGGCACTGGACACACAAGCGTTTGTCCCAGTATTGTGACTTTGCTCCTATTCTTCCTGGCAATTAGAGAAAAAAAAGCTACTATTTCCTTTCGGGTGAATGGTATGTTGCTCACCTTGTTATGCCTCGGGTTAAACGCGCCTTTATGATGACGCACTGATTTCACAGACTCAACCTACTCGTTTTACACTAGCGGGGATGAAATGGCAGATTCAAAGCTTTTGTAAAACACGTTCTCTTCTCGAAAAGTCTGTTGGAGCATTTGCGTGGAAACATTTTTCTGATTACGTCAGATTAAAATACAAACCTAATTAAATTAAATAAAGGCCTGGAATTTCAGATTTGCATGTATTTTTGTGTTTCCATCTCGCATAACTGTCATTGTCCCCCAGGTGTGCAGGTTGGTAAAGCGGATTTACCACACGCCAACATGGTGGCCCTGTCCCTCAAGATCTGCGTGCGCCAGTGCAACGTGGTGAAAACCATGCAGTTTGAGCCGTCCACGCCCGTGTACGATGCCTGCAGGATCATCCGAGAGAGGGTTCCTGAAGCGCAAAGCGGACAAGGTACGAGAGTCTTGTCTTGACGCGAATTTGCTGCTTCACGCGGAAAAACACCTAAAAATCGATGAGCCTGGTTGTCCTGAACACGCAACCCATTTGTGTGTGTGTGTGTATTCAGCCTCCGACTACGGCCTCTTCCTGTCCGACGACGACCCGAGGAAAGGGATCTGGTTGGAATCGGGCCGGACCTTGGACTATTACATGCTCCGAAACGGGGTAGGAGGAATAGGGGACAGTCTCGGCGCGATTACATCAACGAACATCATTTATCACCGGCTTAATCTACCTCTGTCTCAGATGTATTTTTGGTTTTATTTTGTTGTTCTGTGCATCCGTTCGGTCAGGACGTTTTGGAGTACAAGAAAAAGCAGAGGCCCCAGAAGATCAAGATGTTGGACGGCGCCGTGAAAACCATCATGGTGGACGACTCGAAGACGGTCGGGGAGCTGCTCGTCACCATATGCAGCCGCATCGGTGAGTAATATTCCTCCCACTACGCGGTGACCATTATTCTCGTCAGCCCACCTAGGGTTCAATTATTCATCCATCCGGTGGTATTTTTAGGTCCGTGGAAAACGCTTCATTATATTCCATGCGATGTCTTGACTCTTAACTATGTCCATATAGCACAGAAGCGCGTGGTAAACACTCACAGTGCGTCGGGGTTTGCTTTGATATATATATTTTTTGTACAGCTCTCAGTGGGCATTATTCATCAACATCAAAGCAGCCTGTTTTTCCCGCAGAATGAAGCGATGCTGAATAGCATAACTGAATAGGCTGTGAATCTGCGCTAGGCACACTTGTCGTGGAAGTGTTCCCTCAGCCATGTATTTCCAATTACTCTGGGCGAAGACCAAGCTCAATTGGACGTTGACGTGTGTCTGGCAGATGTCTACATTGGTGATTGTTTGCTTAAAGTGGGCCTTTTTTTCGCCTCTTATTTTTGCCTGTTATTTCCTCTTCCGCGCTCCAGTAGTTTTGACAGAAAAATAGAAAACGCCAAACAAAACCTACTTCTTCTGCCCTTCTTTTCAGGAATCACCAACTACGAGGAGTACTCAGTCATTCAGGAGTTGACGGAGGACAAAAAGGAGGACGGTCTGGGCACGCTGAAGAAAGACAGGACTCTGCTCCGAGACGAGAGGAAGATGGAGAAGCTGAAAGCCAAGCTTCATACGGACGATGAACGTGAGTGCGGCGCATAGACCCTCAGACCAGTCGATATATATGTATCTCGACTCTAAAGTCGATTTTATGTATTAATGAAAAAAGACCCAGGACAGTCGTCAAAAAAAGCCCTTTTATTGCTTGAGTCAAATTGATAGCTGGGGAAAATCAAAGTTTAATGAAATGTACACTGCTATCATTTTGGCCCAGGGGACACCATTTAACATTTTTAATGTAGGAATTTATAAAATTACCCCCCAGCTATGCCAGATAACCATCTCTCTTCTCATCAGAGAATATGTCAAAATGTCTCAATGCAGTGAAAAGATGACATTCAATTTGATTCTATTTGGTAGATTTAGTCATAGTCTAGTCCGTCTAATTTGACCGGCCATGTTCTCATCCTCGTAAGTAGTGAATTGTCCTCTTCTAGGGGTGACTATGTACACTAAAAAAAGTCTTAATTTGTCAATTTGATACCTACTTGTGTAGGTCTTAAATATTTTTTGGGACTGTTTGGGACAGAAAAAATAATAAACCTCAAACCAATAAATGTCAAACTTTTGTGTATTTATTTGCCTCCCACAGCTTGCACAAGCTGTGTTGGCCACTGCAGTGGCGTGATAACTTAATGTGCGTGCAGAATACTTTTGTTGTCAGACAAGCAGCACTGTTGAGATAATTTACCTCTATGCCACTGGGCCGTGAAATTGGTATTAAATTGTGCTCTAAGTGGTATGATAAAGGCATTCAAAATTCAGACATTGTCCTGGTTGAAATCTGCAGATACCCTGTAGGTAAGGCCTTTGATTGTGAATGGCACCAATGTGTGTTTATTGATGAACGTGTGTGTGTGTTGCCTGGCCAGTGAACTGGTTGGACCACAGCAGGACCTTCAGAGAGCAAGGTGTAGAGGAGAGCGAGACTCTCCTGCTCAGAAGAAAGTTCTTCTACTCAGACCAGAACGTGGACTCCAGGGATCCAGTCCAGCTCAACCTGCTCTACGTACAGGTATAGGTCTACACACACACACACACACACACACACTCACATTTCACTTGCTTTATCTTGTCATGATCTAATGTCTTAATATCACATTTTACAAATGACCTAAACTGGAAGATGGTAGATTCAATATAGATTGAAAATAATTGCGTTGAGTCTAGGGCTGGACCATATGGCCGAAATCTATCTCACAATATACTTTCATATCAGTCGATACAATTAATATTACGATAGTAGCTATTTTCTATAGTATATGGATACTAGTCAATTAATGTGTCAACACTATCATGTGAAAAAACTATAATTCAACTGCCAATAATGCCCATTTACGTTGCAACGGATTTCTGTACCTACAAAGTCTGTGAAACCTCTTGCGATAAAACTTTCGAAAGAATAAAATAGGCCAAAATGTGTCGTATACGTGCGCAATATATAACACATTCCAGGCGAAAAAGGAGGAGAGAATAGTGTGAAAGCTGGCAAAATACAAAAGTCAGCAGTTAAATAATAATCGCTAACAGCAGGTGGTGGTTTTACAGGTTGATGGTACCTCAGATTCTCACTCTCAGTATTTTCTAGTGGGTGATACCGCTTCAGATGGTGGAAAAGGTTTGTTGTGTTCCCGGTAATATTCTGCACCACTCTCCGACACATCTTGCACATCACAGAAAGCTGGAGTTTATCAGATCTCTGATAGCCCAACCACTTCCCCGCAAGTGGCGGTTCATTCGCCAACCATTAGTGGCTGGCAGTGGCCCGGGCAGGTGGCGCTCCCCCGCATTTGATAAGCTTTACAATAATGACAGTCCGTCAGGAACGTCCCGACATCAAAACCGAAAGTGAAATTTATAGCGGCAAAGCGCTACTATTAAAATAATCAAACATCTCAATAGCAGTTTATGTAGTTTGAAAGTCTTTTTTTTTTAAGTTGGAAAAATATCGGATATTCAACAGATATTCACGCTCCGACTGCGATCTGACGCGGGGAACTAAAGACGCGATCACCGTTATGAGACCCGTCACGTCTAGACGTGTCTAACCTGTCACGTCTAACCTGCCCAGGCGAATTACAAAGTACTAAACTACTACCTAAAACAATAGCCTAACTAAATCGATTTAGACCGTGTATTCGATTTGAGGTTTTGGGTATTTCTTACATCAGTAGCCTGTACGTCATCACACACCGACACAGCCTATTGCATTCTGCTTGCACACATTGCGCTGAATCAGTGACTGAGTGCGGTAAATAATGTCTATCGAAAATGTGTTTAAAAAAAAAATATATATATATCACCGCTATCGAGGCAGATTTTATCGCGATTCATATTGATATTGATTTATCGTCCGCCATTAATTGGGTCAGTAGTTCACCTTTATTGATGGACATCACTGGGATTTTCTACTCCACTGAGCGTGGAAGAGTTAGTGTCAATAATCCATGTTGTTGATGCTCGGCATGCAGGGTCTGTCCAGATGTGGGGCTGCCTGCTCACATGCGGTCAGTTCTCAAGACCAACCCAAGGCAGGAAAACACATCACCGCAATTCAAGGCAAAGCTGTTATAGTTTGAAAGAAAAAAAGGCGAAGTGCGAAATATGTGTACCTTCCTCATTGCTGTCACTCTGGATGTCTCTCTATAGCTCACACACACACACTCTGATCTATCTGATCTCTCTGATCTCTCTCTCTCTCTCTCTCTCTCTGTCTGTCTGTCTGTCTGTCTGTCTGTCTGTCTGTCTCTCTCTCTGTGTCTCTCTCGCTCTGTCCATGTGTCTGTCTGTCTGTCTCTGTCTGTCTGTTTGTCTCTCTCTCTCTCTCTCTCTCTCTCTCGCTCTGTGTCCCTCTTCCCCTCCCCCTCTCTATCACTGCATATCTCTATCCCTCTCTATCAATCACCCCCTCGTTCTCTTCACCTTGATACGTGCACTGTGAAAACGTGTGTATCCATGTGTGTGTGGGATGAGCAAGGCCAGTCGGGCTAGTGTTGTAAACATAAGGATGCCCGCTGGTCTCGGAGTGGGGTCAAATGAGTCAGGCGCCCCCCCTGCCCCTCCCCCCCCCCCCCCCCCCCCCCCTGCCCCTCCCTCCCCCCCCCCCCCACACACACAAACACACAGACACACCAGGCAAACATTTTTATCTGTAACGTCATCCTGTGTGTTCACATCCTAGTTCACATAGATGGGGAGGGGACCTGGATTTAAAACAGGGCCGGAGTTGGGGGGCGGGGCTACACACACGTACAAGTACACACACACACACACTCAATGCTGATGCCAGCACATTGTACATTAGAGAGTGATAAGAAGAGATGGAGGGGCCTGGAGAGAGAATGAAAGCAAAGCTAATACTCAGGAAAAGGTAGATACGGGAACCGCCAAGCAATCTCTAGATATGCAAGACGAGTTCAAGCCTACGTGGCTAAACTGGTTCAAGCCTACGTTTTAAAACAGAACGCGTCAAGTTGGCCAAAGAGTGAAACGATCTCTCCCTGAGAAAGAGCATGCCTAAAATATGAGTTTGCAGTTGCTCATACTTGACTTTGCTTTTCATCCGCTTTTGCGAGTCCAGCTGCGTTGGGAGTTCCTGAAAATATCCACAAGCAGCACATCCACCCAGAGTTGCCTCTCCCTCTCTCTCTCGCTCTCTCATTCCCCCCCCCCCCCCCCCCCCCCCCGCAGTGCCCTCCTCCCAGCTCCCTGTCTGTTCCTGTTTCTAATGGCTCTTGCTCTTGCCCTCATTTTCCTTCTCCTCCTCTTGTGTTCCCTACCTCCCTCCCGCTAGAAAACCTCAGCGCTACGCATGCTGACATAATCACACACGTCGCCTCCTCTTACACCACTTGGCACCAGAGTGGGCCGTGCGTCATGTGATCTGCCCCACACCACCGAGTGACACACCCCTTTTACGAAATAAAATCCCCCCCCCCCCCCCCCCCCCCACTTCCCTATCAACCTTTTTTCCCCTCTGTGCTTTGCACGCATATTTCTCTCCCTCTCCCTCCCTTCCTTCTCCTTCTCTCTCTCTCGCTCTCTCTCATTCTTTCACATGTACACACGCGCACAACACACACACACACACTCTCACGCACGCACATTGTTTCTCAGGCTTATCACAGAGACCCCTCACATAGCCGTGGTGCGGTGGCTGAGATGTTGCCGCTGTGTTCAGAAGGCCAGTGGGGGCCAGAAGAGAGGCTTCATTCTTCGGCGGGGACGGAAAAGGACCCCAGGCCTCCCCCATGTTTACCACTCGACTTATTCTATCTATACTCCTGCCCATTTTTTTTTTTGTTTGTGTCGTTTCCTGCTACATTCCCTAATAAGCTGCTGTTTTTCAAACCCTTTCTTTCTCCCCGGCTCCTACGCAATCTCCCGCTATTTCTTTCCCCTCTCTTCCTTCATGTCGCCGCCGGTCTGTCTCGCTCCATCTCGGTCTTACGGCGACGATAGAGACACCGAATTTTCGCACTTTTCCCCCCCGCACAAAAAACCCCGCAATATTCGCACTATATTCAATACGATAAATCTCAGAAAGTCATTTAGCAGGGTTAATACAGATGAGATGGATCGCAATATCATCTGCTGCCATTCCTCTGGGGCAGCATCACAGCAAAGAGCTCAAATGTTTATTAATGATGTGGAGCTTCCATGATCTCAACACACCCCCCCCCCACACACACACCCACCCACACACACACATGCACTCATGCACTCATGCACTCACACACACACACACACACACACAGACACACACACTCATAGGGGATTCTCTGCCAGAAATAGACTAATCTCTTTTACTACACACAGACACTCCCTTTCTGCTGTCAGCCGACTACACACACAATACACCGAGCGCCGGGTGCACCGCCATAGCAACAGCATTTAGCCGGCTCTCGTTTAGCTCGACGTTCAACAAATGATCAACAAATTGTTCATTTTGCACTTGCAGTAACAAACCCAACCCAGTATCAACCCAAGCAGGAGGAAATCGAGTGTTCGTTACAGAAGCACTTCAGCGCCGTTCACTCTAGAGTAGAAACATAACCTAAACACGCCCCGGCCGATTCAATGTAGTGCGGTGCGTCGTCCGGTCTGTACATGGATCATGTAAAGACCGGACATGGATCATGTAAAGACCGGACCGCTTGCGACGCACACCATTTCTTCTTTTCCTCCTCAGAGCCGACATGTCTGTTGTGCAAGCCACTTGATCTGCCGTCGTTGATTGGTTGGCCCTAATGATTTATCAGTTACTCCATCGATCGCTCCCTGCGTATGTGGGCTGGGGAGGTGGGGTGGGCGGTTGCCTCGCTGTATCCCTTTCCTCAGCGTTTTATTTTTATCCTCTGTGTTCTCTGTAATGCTGCAGCGCGAGGTGGACCGGCCGACCTCGGCGAGTGCAGCCCGAGGCGAGTCGGTGTCAGAGCTTTTGATGTTTCGCGGTTCATTTCCACTATGCAGCTGAACGCTCTTGAATGAGTGGCCTAGCATCGACGGCCACTCCATCCGCTATGAGAGGGCTCTCCTAAACAGGGGGAAAAGGTTTGGCCTGCTTAACTTCGAGTGAGTCAATCATGGTTAGATACTATGATCAGGCTTGTCCATTTCAATTCAAATCGGTCAGCTGTAGTCATTCAGAAAGGCAGCTAGGTGGTGGTTTAAATTCACCGGTTTTCTTTTTTTTATTGTAATCACCAAAAGGATAATGATTAAAAAAAACGTCTAATGTTCGTTCAATTTGATAATCAATTTGATAATTGATTAATAATTATCCAACCTAACAAACAAAATATGTGATTTGATTATTATTATGTTATGTTATTTTGGTATTGGTATTCCTATACACTTCGTCATGTATTCCTTTTGTAATCTTCAACAATAATCACAATTCAGCAACACATATGAAGTCAGGTACCACTTTAGAGAGCCACACTGAAGTTCCGGGCTTGGACTGCATACTCACTGTGCATTAGAGTGAAAAGGGTGTGGGTTTGAGTGGAGACGATTCTTGTTCAGATTGAGGCAATAAGCATCTCCTTAGTTTAGCATTAATGTAATAGGACATCCAACGAGCCGAGCTGGGGCCGTGTGCACCAATATGGCGAAAGCTAAAAGCTCTGGTGGAGCTCTCCCTTGTCAGCCTGCTTTCCCATCTTAGTGAGCTATTAATCTTGGAAGAGTGAGGGAGCAGTGTGCAGAGAGTGTACGTGTAGGAGAGAGCGAAAGAGAGAGAGAGAGAGAGAGATGGGGAGGGAGAGAGAGAGAGTGAACAAGAACCGAATGCCCTCCAGAGAAAAAGGAATACACTGGCAACTATTGAGACAGGCAACAAAGACTTGTGCTAGCTTCTTCTCTCTCCAGCTGACTAAATCGCCCAGTGAAAACAGACAGCCTGAGGTGTTCCCTGAGAATGCACCACCAGAGAAGACCTCATATTTAATAGGAAATTAATTCCCAACCTTTTGAGAACTGCACTTCCAGCGCAAATGTAATATTGCATCTCTTGTTGTATTGCAACAAACAAGTCGTCTGCAGCCCCACTGTGTGCATTTATCATGTGGTAATATTTGATGAATACACCGTTCTGCAAACACGCTCTCTGCAAGCTGCATTAAATTGAGGGTTTAATCACGACGATGTGTTTGGTGGAGTTCCTGCAACGTGCATTGCACAGTCAAACACTCCCTGGGTTTTTGTGTGTGTGTGTGTGTCTGCCTTCTTCCTACTCACCCTTCCTTCCTGTGCTCTGTTCCCCTGCTGCAGGCCAGGGATGACATACTCAACGGCTCCCACCCCGTGTCCTTTGATAAGGCCTGCGAGTTCGCCGGCATCCAGGCTCAGATCCAGTTCGGGCCCCATGTGGAACACAAACATAAGCCAGGATTCCTGGAGTAAGCCCTCCTTATCGGACAACACACACATTCACACCAGCGACCAGCTACACCTGTGTTTTCTTTCGATGGCCGTGCCCTTAATGCTTATTTGGTGCGTGTATTCGCGCACACGGTTCACATGCCTGTGGTTGTTAGGGCTGGGACGATATGCTTATCTCCCGAATCGATGCAATCATGATACTTGGGTGCCAATGTATTACGATTGTTTCCCCCTAATATATTATATATTGCGATTCGATATTATGATTTACTGCGATTTTTGTTTACCTTTTTAACACTAGACCATGGGGAAAAGTTGAATCATACACTTCTAGAGATTGTATATCATGAGGCATATTTCCAAAAACAATGCACATCACATGGCAGTCTTTCTGACTTTTATTATTTCAGCAACATCATTGCTATACTGGAAGGGTTTATGGGAAGGTTACATACTGTTGATGTAGTGTACTTTTTGTATGCATTTAATGCGAAAACATAAACATACTGTTTAGAAAAAATCAATTCAGGCATTAAAGAAATCGATTAAATAATCGTAAAAGAAAAGAATATCCCGATACTCAAGTGAATAGATTTTTCCCACCCCTAGTGGTTATCTTCCTGTATTTGCATTGGTGGTTCCTTCAAGGGGTTTTCCTCTGCTGAAATGTCCAGGGCTCGCTCACGTCAGCTGTTACAACTGTTGCTGTTGATCTGCAGGCACTATGGCAAGAATGACCTCATACGTAGAAGTATGTTTACAGAAAAGGAAATGCCGGCAGCGCAATTTGTAACCTTGTAAAAATGTCATGTTCTTTCCCCCCTCCACACCCCTGTAGCCTGAAGGAGTTCCTACCCAAAGAGTACATCAAGCAGAGGGGATCGGAGAAGAAAATATTCCAAGTATGTAAAGTATTGGACGGCAAAGGGTATTGCCTAACATTCATATTATTGTGATGTTCAACTGTCCCTGCATTAACTGGCGTTTATTACATGGCTTTGTTAAATACTTGATTCTGATTGGTCAATTACGGTATTCTACGGTTACGGCAGCAGCGGTCTGCTATTGGGAAATAACATACCGTTTGTTTTTTTTGGGGGGGGGGAAGCAATACATTTTTAAATCAAAAAATGATTGATTTCCTTAGTAAGTAGCCGTGTAATAAGCAGGATCTGGTCATCCGTGTCACCCTGAAAGGATTTATTTTGCAATAATGACCGGCTCGCTGTGCATTATCACTTACATAACACGATGATGATAATATGGTCTGAAGCACATTGACATTACCGAATGCAATGTAATCCGCCGCAGATATCCTGACATGTCGGTGTTGTTGTTTTTCATGCAGGATCATAAGAACTGTGGGGAAATGACAGAGATCGAGGCCAAGGTCAAGTATGTCAAACTCGCCCGGTCCCTTCAGACCTATGGAGTGTCCTTCTTCTTGGTCAAGGTACGATAAATCACCAGTGAATTACCTCATTGATCGTGAGCCAAACAAGAGCCACACACAGGGCTATAAGAATATACTAACAAATGTTACAAAAACTAACAAGAATATACTAACAAAAGTTTCAGATTGGACGTAATTTCAGTATTGCACCCAGTGTCCACACATTCATTCTGGGGAGGTATGAAAAATAAGAAAAGATCAATGCAAGTCTTACTAAAAAAAAAAACGATTTTTTTTTTTGTGCCATGAAAGAAAAGCAACTTAATGAGGGGCTCTAGTTAGTTACAGCAGCAGACCGGCTGCCCTCCAGCATTAAGGAGCCACAGCAGCTGTGTACTAAATGAGTCTGGCCCTACTGTCAAGTGCTGTCACACATTTATATCAATGCATTGTGGTGTAGGTTTCACAACGGATAAAGCAAACACCTTTCAACAGTTGGGGGGTTCATGGATACACGGCAGGGACGGTGGCAATTTGGACTTTGGGCCGGGCAAGTGGAATGAGAGTGCAGTCTGCCGCCATGATGGGAGGCAGCAGCAGCCGCTCTGATAAGAGCTCTTTGGTGGAGGACCATTTGGGCTCTAAACCCTGTTGGAAAATGGGGAGATAGTCGCACCGTCTATTGTGCTCCTAATGGACAACAAAATGCAATGTTTTCGCAAGCATTTAAAGCAGGCTCCAAGGTCAGGATTAATTTCGTTGTGCGGACGCAAAAGGGGATGTGTGTGTGTGTGTGTGTGTGATGAAATTAAGTGATGGAGTTTTTAAGACGCTGTTAAATAATTCACTCCATGGGCACTTTCTCCTGCAGCTAAAAGAGGCAGACAGGGAGATGCATCTTCGCTGTAGCACTGTAGCACATTCATACGACGCTGTCTTCCCATTTGTTAGCTGTGGGTCTTTCCATCTCTCAGTCGAATTTCTTCCTAGGGAGTTCATGGATAGTTTAATGTATATTGAATATAAATTCAAAAAAATGAGATGATTTAATCATTTCTCATTATTGTGTGTGTGTGTGTGTGCAGAGTCCAAAGTTAACACCTGCCGCCAGCCAATGGCGTATAGATTTGACCATTTGGCAGCTAAAAAAATGCCAGGGTTACATATTAAAACAACTGCTCGGCTGGTAGAGTTTCAACTCTAGCAGGTAAAAAGACTAAATTGTGAATTCTAACAGTGTGTTGCAGTGTGAGTGTGTGTACACGCGTGTGTGTGTTACAGTGTGTGTGTGTGTGTGCGCTCGTACGTGTGTGGAGCCAATTAAAGACTCTTTTGACATTGATTCAACCTTCTCTTCTCTTTCGATTTTTCCAGCCAGAGATCTTCCCAGGGACCATGGATTAAAAATAAATGCATGAAATGGTCTAAAAAAACCCCGCAGAACCACTTAAGATTAGAAAGACTTCCGGACTTGAATTCAAACCTTGTACAGTGACACGCGAAATAAATTGATTACAACAATGGTTTCTTCCAACCCTGGGAAACTATTGTATTCGTCACTTCAACCTTATCTGTCCTTGAACATTGGAACGACGCAGGGCTTCCACAGCCTTTGTTCTCACCTCTTCATTCTGACCCTGAGACAAAAACGGCACCCATATAATGGGTCTAAGAAGCCTTGTCGACTCCCTCATTTCCCCAAACCTGTAATTATCTCTGTCGTGCTGTCATACGCTCCTGGAGGCGGGCCAAAGTGTGGGCTCGAACCGAGCAGCGAGGCATTACAGAGTTGCATCGGGCGGAGAGAATGGGGTTGCAAACGAAGCCATCGGTGCAGAGAGCCCCACGCTGGCATGCTGACAGTGACTGCAACTTGGGCAGACTGGGCCCAGTGGGTCCAGCAGTTAACCAAGACCCGGCTCAGCAGGGTCCACCGCCGCGCTCCCTCGCCACACCGCCAGCCGCGAAACCGTAGACTTGTCTAAAGGTCGACACAACCAATGAAGAAGTGTAGAATTATTAAGACGGCTCTGCCCAAACAGCGCAGCGCTTTACGTTTTATTGTATTATTGCACTGCCATGCGTGAATCATCTGTGTAGGTGGGGAACACCCACCTGGTCTATGTGGTTTTCATGTCCTTTCTTTCTTTCTTTCTTTCTTTCTTTCTTTCTTCCTTCCTTTCTTTCCTATCCCTCAGGAGAAGATGAAGAGCAAGAACAAGCTGGTTCCTCGGCTGCTGGGCATCACCAAGGAGTCAGTGATGCGGGTGGAGGAGAAGACCAAAGATGTGGTGCAGGAGTGGCCCCTGACCACCGTCAAGAGATGGGCCGCCTCCCCCAAGAGCTTCACGCTGGTACCTGCATCACACACGTCTTATCCCGCATTCAAGACAACTCAGAACTCGGGGAAAAGCGAGCACTGACTTGTTAAAAATTAATTGAGCGGTTGTCCAACTTGGAAATACAGGTCGGAAACTGGGGTATAATTTCAGAGCTCCGGTCCGTCCGGAGCATCAAACGTGAACATCAAACGTGGCAGCCTTCATCGTTAGCAGATGAATGAAATTAATGTTTGTTGACGTCTCCTCTCCTCTCGTCTTCATACGTTTCCAAAAGAAGCATTAATTGCTGCTGCATATATTTTGTATTCAACATTGAGCCACAATATGCCAAAACAACCTTCGGGCGTCCATTTTTTTCCCCGCCAATTTCCGACATTACGCATAATGTCGGAAATCTCAGAGTTGAAACTTCAGAGTTGTCTTGAATGCGGTGTTACATTTCACTTGTACATGCGTACGATCACGATGCTGCCTTCCCATACAAAAAAGTAACGTATAGGACTCTTAATGTGTACAAAGTTTCACGTCTTCTTCCGCAGCCGTTATTCTCCAACACTAGTAACGTATTGGCATTGATTAAGCTTTAAGGTGAGCTCCACGTTGTGTACTTTGAGGCCTGCTACCCTGCAGTTTCCTCCCAGTATATAATAGATGCCATGGGAGGAACCATGGGAAAGATCGATGTTTTATTCATCCGAGAGCTATTTCAATTTTGTAACAGCGGCTGTTGTTGACAGCACAGTATGTTTCCCAGCTCCATTGTCTTATTAGGCCAGACTGCTAGGAAAGGGAGAAAAAAAAGAAAAGAAAACTCATGTGTGTGTTTGCCAGCGCTGATTTGAATGAATTATGGTATCTCTCTTGTCTCTCCGTGGAACGCTTTGAAGTGAACAGCGGAGAGATTTTCACGCTGAATACGTCTTGCTGTAAATCAGCGGCTAGAAGACGCCGGGACAGGCGTGAAAGCCAGTCAATTTTCTCCTTTTATCAGCCGAAGGAATGATGGCGGTGTAGTTGGCGGTTTTATCGAACCACCTCATCTTGTGAGGAAACCACAAGTCACCGGAGCGGAACTCGCCAGAGGACTTTGAAAAAAATAATGGTATTTTAAAGGCCGCTAGATTTACCTGGGAACCCTTTTTGCTTTGTCTTCCCGTGGCGCTCTGGAGGATTTCGGGGAGTACCAGGAGAGTTACTACTCGGTTCAGACGACGGAGGGAGAGCAGATATCTCAGCTCATCGCGGGTTACATTGACATCATCCTCAAAAAGGTACGGCGTCATCTCAGGATATTTTGAAAAGACGGCTTTACATTCTACAATGCTAACCGCGCTAGCGGACGTTACCGCTGACCGTGCTATTGGCCGTTAATGCTAACCACGTCATGCTCGCCGTGCTAGCGTTGTTAAGGCTAACCACGTCATGCTAACCGTGCTAGCGGTCGTTAATGCTAACCACGTCATGCTCACCGTGCTAGCGTTGTTAAGGCTAACCACGTCATGCTAACCGTGCTAGTGGTCGTTAAAGCTAACCATGTCACTTTAACCGTGCCAGTGTACGTTAATGCTAACCATGTCTTGCTAACATGCTAGTGTACGTTAATGTGAACCATATCATGCTAACTATACTAGGTTAGGTTCATGCTAACCATGTTATGCTAGCCATGCTAGTGTACATTAATGCTAACCATGCTAGTGTACATTAATGCTAACCATGCTAGTGTACTAACCATGTCATGTTAACCATGCTAGTCTATGCTAAAGGGTTTTTGTTCTTTAACTTCAACAGAAGCAGAGCAAGGATCGCTTCGGCCTCGAGGGGGATGAGGAGTCCACCATGCTGGAGGAATCGGTCTCTCCGAAGAAGTGAGAGATTACGTGTGTGTATGTGTGCGTTTGCGTGTGCGTGCATGCGAAGTGCACACGTAGGGTCTTTACTCTGCTAAATACATACGTTTGCTGACCGTTCACGTTCAGACTTCTGAAGGCTGGTCACCCCTCATGTGAATTCAACCCTCGCTGTTTAATAGTGCATATAATTACATTTCTACATGGCCCAGCACAGCACCCCCAAGAGGAGTGAAGTAAAACACACAAACACTGTGGGATGTTTTAAATGACTCTAACATAAGTGTTAGTTTGCCATAATGAATCTTTTCTTTTTTAACTGCAGACATTTTTCGGCTGAAACTTAAACGTTATGAATCACCCCGGGGTGAAGCTACGTCACTGCTGTATTTTTTTTTTTCCACAGAAAAGCGAAATCATTTGAGACTCTTTAACAAGAGTCTCATGAAGATATCTCCTTTAACACACTTAATATGCATATTCCCTTTTTTGCAATAATTTCCCCGTCGGGTTGCCTGTCACTCCTGGTTTGGTAGGCTGGTATCTCGGGGAGTGGAGTAGACGAATGCTGACGGGTTGGTGTTCTGTCACACCGCACTGCTGGGCCAGTCGTCACTGGACATATGTGTCCTTTTCTTCTGCCGAACACACCCACCCACAACCCAACCCTGCCCAGAGACAGATGCAGAATGGCGTCATATTCATGCTGCTGCCATACCGATTCATGTTTTGGCTCTCACAAACTCATAATAGCTGCCTCTCAGAATAAGCCATAATTAACAATTAGAGTCAGTGTCATCCATTGAGCATGACAGCATAGTGATGCGGGAGTGTGTGTGTGTGTGGTTATGTTATTGCCGTTCCCGCATTAACAAAAAGTGAGTATCTTTTCATCAAATTCTATCCCTTTGTATGTTCTCCATTGTGTGTGTCTTTTATTCGAGGATTTTTTTCACGAAAATGTCTGCTGCACAATGTCATCATTAACAAAACAAAATAGACATAGCTCTCAAGGCCGGCAACATCTGCATTTCAAACAACGTCACGGTCCATCCCGTCTCCCTGCAGGTCCACCATCCTGCAGCAGCAGTTCAACCGGGTGGGCCACCTGGAGCACGGATCGGTGGCACTGCCGGGTATCATCCGCTCCGGGTCCGTCGGCGGGCCGGAGAACTTCAACCTGGGCTCCATGCCTTCGGCCCAGCAGCAGATCACCACGGGCCAGATGCACCGAGGACACATGCCCCCTCTAGTAAGAGTGCCATTCCAGACAGTCTGGTGTTGAAGACAGAATGATAATGACGCATGGAAAGCAGCAGATAATTACTCGACTGAGTCTCCATGAGACTGTAGCTTTCTATCCTCGGTGACCTCTGTGTCTAATCGTGACTCATTTTTCTTTTTAAGCTATTTTGTAAAAGGGCGACTTGAGCGGGCTGCCATAGTGTCGTGGATAGGGTGTTCGACTCCCGGGCCGGAAAGGTCCTGGGTTTGACCACCGATGTCTGCAGCCTGACTTGCAGGCGTCCTTAAAGAAGATGCCTAACCCCTACATGCACATCTCTAAAATGCACTGCTACATGACCAATCAATCATTTTTACCGTGGATTTAGACCGTGGCTGTCTTCCATTCCACTGGAAATGGATATTTCAAAGAAACGTGTCCACCCATTGCATGCCCCATAGGACCGAGTGGATGTTCAAAAAGTAGGTCTGTGTGAGCATGAATGTTGAATGGTGAAGCGTCGGCAACAGTGCACATATGAAGAGAGTTGGCCACCGAGCAAAGATGAAAGAAGGCTTTGCTCCTGCTACTGGGAGTTACTTTCAGATGCGCTGTGGCTAGCCAGAAAATGTTGTGCAGCGAGCGAATCCACTGGCCATGGCAATGGTGAACAATCCTAGTTTTAGCTAAACAGTTGCACTAAACGGACTGAATTAAATTAGCTGCCAAGAACATTCCTTATATAACAGGTCTTATGTACATAAGTACATAAGTGTTTAGGTTCAACATGATATTTAAATCACATGTACTGTGTGCTACTGAAATACAGAGTTGCACATCGTTTGGTGTATCCTACACTGATTAGAGAAACGTCTAAAGATTCCCTTGAATTTGAAGGTACCTAACAAGGATTCCTATGTCTCCTACTAAAACCTCCTACCTCACCATATTTGCCGCCATATTTGCCAGAATGTATACCTCTATCTTGGATGATTCTTGGAAGAAAAAAAAGTCAAGTAAATAACGACGTGTGTGTGTGTGTGTGCGTGTGTGTGCGTGCGTGTGTGCGTGTGTGTGTGCGGTGATCTTGTCCTGCCAGAGTTTGGCCCAGCAGGCCCTGATGGGGACCATCAACGGCAGCATGCATGCGGTGCAGCAAGCCCAGTCCGACCTGGGACACGTAGGGGATCTGCCTCCGCTCGGTCACGACTTGGTAAGTTCTAGGGGTGGGTCAGAAAAATCGATACAGTAATAAATATCGCGATTACATTTCCCCAATATTATATCGATTCACGGGGCATGTTGTATCGTTAATAGTTTACACATGGGTTGTGGCATTGTTACATGTATGGCTATTGTGATCGTGAGTAATCCTATCTATCATCAGAACATTCATTCGCCTTTTTATAATACACTTTTAATACATGTTTAACCTAAAAAGTATTGCAATACAGCACAAAGAATATATAGCAATGTATAGCAATATATTGAATCATGACCCTTGATGTGTATCGTATCGCCAGATTCTTGCCAATACCCACTCACTAGTAAGTTCATACCCTGCCTGTAACCTATGTATGTATGTGCATATACACATTACATTGGTTACAGGCTGCAATAGAGCAGAATCAAGGTTGAGCAAGCAATAAGCCCTAATATATAGTCACATATCTTGAAATTCTTCAGTGACATTTTGATGGGCTGTACTGTTATGGATATGATCATCCTAAAACATCACTCTTTGTTTGTCAGATTTCATGATAATAAGGTGGAAGTGACAGCTACCAAAGTAACATGTGTTTGATTTCTGGGGATGAGCTCCCACAATGCAGTGGGAGTTGTAAAGCTTTAGCCCCTGTAATCCTCTACTAAAGGAAAAAAAGTTGATATGAGCAGGAAAATCTCCCACTGTGATCAAAGCCAATAACCAGTCTTTGTTTCTCTATCTCGCCCACTCCAAGGCGTCCAGGGTTTGGGTGCAGAACAAAGTGGATGAATCCAAACATGAAATCCACTCTCAGGTCGATGCCATCACGGCCGGAACAGCGTCTGTTGTCAATCTCACCGCAGGTGAGTGAAATGCTTCGATCGACGCCCAATCACAACCTCGTTCTACCTTTCTCTCAATTCTCTTTCGGTGGCGGTGAGAACCTGGCCTTGGCAAACAAAAGCAATTTCTCCGTCAGCCCTGATAAAGTTGTCGTTCAATGAAAAAAGTCTTGAGAAAATGTGTTGTCTCTCAAGTAAAGGAAAACAATGAAAGTGTTGCAGTGGTTCCCCTGCGTTTCCCCTGGCGCTTGGCCCACGGCCAGCCCACTTCCTGTCCGCCTCTCGCTGCGTTTTAATCTCTCGCAGCCATCTGCTTGGATGCTCTGTCGAGGTGCGCGCGCGCGTGTATGTGTATATGTGTGTGTGTGTGCGTCTGTGTGTGTGTATGTGTGTGTGTGTGTTATACCTGACACCTGCATGCCTTCTCTGGGCTTTGTAAATCGATGCAGTAGAACAGTTGAACTACTCCACAAAGACGTGCAGGCGGAAGTTTGTTTCATCAGGGTAGTGAGTGTGATGGCCAGGTTGTTTGGATTCCTTCCCAGCCCAAAGGTACTTGGGATCCGCCCCATGTCCACAGTCCACCTGTATAAGTCATCCTTAAGCAAGATGCCCCCTAAGCCCCCTACCTGCTCTGCTAATGACCACTTAATACACTGAATCTCGATTATTTGGAAGTTGCTTTTAATCATGTGCTAAATGACTTAAAGGGGAAGCGTCACGCTGGGGGTATTTCCCAATATAAGAGAGTACTGCTTCATAGACCCGTGAAACATTCACGCTCTGCAACATCAACTCTGTTTTCCGTGGAAAAACATGGGAAAATGTTACACCCATTTGCAACCTTTTTCAGAATCACATCCCCAAATCGAGAACCCAAATCTCGGCCCAATGACGTAAATGATCCAACTTCTCTGTGATTCCTTTTCACGGGAAACGCGCACAAAGTGCTTATATATCTCTTATATTAATCACTATGAACGGACCGCCCCCCCTACCTCAGGTGAGCCCGCCGAGACGGACTTCTCAGCCGTGGGCTGTGCCATCACCACCATCTCCTCCAACCTGACGGAAATGTCCAAGGGCGTCAGGCTCCTGGCGGCCCTGATGGACGACGAGGTGGGCAGCGGACACAAGTTGATGGGTGCTGCCAGAACGCTGGCGGGGGCCGTGTCAGATCTGCTCAGATCCGTGGAGCCCGCAGCTGCAGAGGTGAGGCTGGCTCCGTCTTCACACGCACAGCCTGTAGCCCAAGCTAGCCGTCGGCCGGTGCACTGTTTCAACCTTGGGTTTTGATGTTGTTGTTGTTTTTTTGTTATATATATATATATATATATGTATATATATATATATATATATATATATATATATATATATATATATATCCTACTGTCTTAAGTTTGTGTTTTAAGAGCCCGAAGCAAAAGCAGTCGATCCACATTTCCAACAGTTGGATTTCGTATTCTTTTGGTTTTGTTTTAATCCTACTGTCTGTATTGCATGTTTTCTTAAGTCCTTCACTGAGGCAGTCGATACACTAGACAACCTTCGACTGTTTTTTGAAAATGTTTTATTTCTTTTGATCCAACTGTAATATGTGTGCGATAGGATCTACTTGTTTGCGTTGCACGTACCAGAAGCACATCCCTCTGCAATGCATGTTATGCATGCCGTTGGGTTGGCGGGGGTGGGGTGGGGGGGTGGGGGGGGTGGGCGGGGGTGGAGGGGAAGCGTGCGTGGGAGCCTAACAGGGTCAGCGGCGTAGTGAATGTGATGATGTAATCCCCATGCAGCCCAGACAGACGGTGCTGAGCGCGGCAGGAAGCATCGGTCAGGCCAGCGGGGACCTGCTCCGTCACATGGGGGAGGGCGAGACCGACGAGAGGTTCCAGGTTGTACACCCGCCGACGTGCATGAACACACGCCCACACCGCCGTTGCTACGGTACCACTGTCAAACAGGAAGATACACGACGTGGTTACAGGCCACTGTATTTAAAACACAACACAGAGTTAGGCCATTGTTATTGTAGCACCTTTACACAGTTTAATTTTAAATGTAATGAGTAATCAGTAACCACTTGGATAACCAGTATAAACATATATATAAACAGATATAGATTTATTAACAAAATTCTGATTTCACAATACCCTTTCTTTTCTCCATTATCAAAAATATTGAAAAATAAAATAGAGCTCTTTCAAAGAACCAGATAATAGAAAAAAATGTCTCTACCCGGGTAGTTAAGTGTTTGATCAGTGTTCATGCAAGAGAGTGAGTTGCTTATCTGTATCCTGGTGGGCAGAATACAATGACCTCCAGTGTGTAGGTTATAGCTCCCTCAGGATCCAAGGGCCTGACAAAACAACTATCTGCAGTACATGACGTAATGTAGAATAAATCCGTAACAGTATGAGATCCCATTCAGTATTAAATTGATTATACTTACAGCTCCCATTTGAACTACATTAACCAAAATGTGTATGTGTCAGTATTTTAGGTTACTCACATCCGCAGTTAGCTCTTACATTTATACTTCATCTAGGCTTAAAACAAACAACAGACGTTTTACCTAGTGTTGCACCGATACCATTTTTTGGCCCCCGATACCGATACCGATACCCGGCTGTGCAGTATCGGCCGATACCGATACCATACCGATACCACGCCGGAAAAAAAAAATATATATATATATATATATATACACAAGCTTTTTTTCTTCTAATACTAAAGAACTGCATACTCATTTGGATGTAAAATCATTGCTATCATGGCTTAATTACTAGTATAATTAGATAATATAGTATAACTAGAGATAATTACTAGTATGTAGCGGGGGGGGGGGGGGGGGGGGGGGGGGAATCGGGGAGAAGCCGATTACAGCTTAACTCGTCGTCTGTGATGCGGTCACTGTCTGTCCATTTGAGCGATCTCCCGCCTGTGAGCAAGACGCGTCTCCCTCTCTCTCCTGCTTTTTCCCCTCTTCTCCTTGTTTGTGACCGCATGGCACCCCGGGGAGCGGGGGGGGGGGCATGGGTGGTGACCGGGTGCGTCGCACCGGCAGGCGGACCCGCTCACTGAGTTTCCCCGCACCGGCGCGTCCGCAGGCGGAGCAACTTTTCTGTGCGCCGCGCGGCTGAACCGCGCGCCCGCCGCGTCTCCGGTGCTTTTTTTTCTTTCTTTTTTTTGGTACTTTGTCGTCGTCGCTTGTCGGTCGGTCAACATGCGCGGCCCGAGTGGGCCAATAGGATAGCTGCTTGGCACGGCATGCACTGAACACGTGTGATCACACGCAGCAGTGAGTGAAGGGAGAGAAAGACGCAAAGCGCTGCGTTCCAAGTTTCATATTATGTAAATGGCATCGGCCCATTATTTTTTTTTCGTACTCGCCGATACCGATGCCAGCATTTTAGCGCGGTATCGGGGCCCCTCCCGATACTAGTATCGGTATCGGTGCAACACTAGTTTTACCCTTCCACTTCCACTTTCTAGTTATAAACAACGTTAACCTTACAGGGTCTTTTTCCACACACCACTCAAATCATTACACACCGACTTTCACACTTCTTCCATTTCAGGAGCACTCCCTACCGTTCTCATTCTCACATACACACGTGATGCATTTAATTATAGCACCACTAACTCACAGAGTAACATACAACACAGAATAATGAGATTAACAGAGCATTTACATAACTAACACAACTCCAATTGGTTTTACATTTACTTCCTGTTACAAAACGAAATAATCTTGACATATTACCATTTCAAACAATCTCTATGCAAGCATACTAATCACCATGCATTGCCAGCGGATACTATACTACTCACCGGAGTTGTCGAATAATCAACGAAAACTGCATTCAAAAAAGGTATTCAAGCTTCGGAAGTGCAAATAATCATCTAGGAAAATAACTTGTCTAAACTCAGTATACATCAAATGAACAACAGTTTCCACTTTACCTTTCTTCATAACCAGGTCTTCAGCTGCATTTCCAACATGTGCGTTGAGTGTGCCAGAGAATGGACAGAAAGTGTACCCCTCTACAGGAAATGACCTTGTCAAAATAAAATATAATAATGAAATACAAATAAAAACCTTTACAAATACATTTCAGTTATTAGCTTCAATTTAAGCAGCAGCTAATATTTAAATTGCCTTTAGTACCCAAATCTAATGTGGGTTACATTATGGAATATGATTGTACTATAACACTATTGTCATCTTCTTTACTCTGGCTTTACTGCGTCCGCCAATTGTGTTAGATTTAAGTTTTTTTTCCCTCAGACATTCCCCTACCTACTGGTTTTGTCTAAGTTGAGCTCTGCTAAATGCTAATCCTCAACTATTACCAATTCCCACCTTTTTAAATGTTTTAAACTTTGAACTACTGCAACAATGCTGTGGTTTCAGCGACAGCTGTACCAATAGGCATCATGTGTCAATTTAACCGAAGAATACACAAAACATACTCGGAAATACACACACACTCGGAAACAGAACATTCCTCGGTTCCCCCGCGGGCCCGTTGCACAGCCAGCTGGGCCGCGTGCGACCGAAGCATATCTCATGTGAACCCCTGGGGCGGCGCTGTTTATTTCTCCAGGACATCCTGATGAACCTGGCCAAGGCGGTGGCCAACGCGGCGGCCATGTTGGTGCTGAAGGCCAAGAACGTGGCCCAGGTGGCCGAGGACACCGTGCTGCAGAACCGGGTGATCGCCGCCGCCACACGCTGCGCCCTGTCCACCTCACAGCTGGTGGCCTGTACCAAGGTATGGATCAGGGACTCCCCCCACCCCCCCCCCCCCCAGCCGCGACACAGCTGTCTGCAGCGGAGGGGGCGAGAGGGAGGATGTGAATATACAGTTAGGAGACGGACTGCCGCTGTGAGTCAGCCATGTTGATGAGAATGCTAAAGCAACCGAGACCTGCGTTTCATGCATCACCCACTCGTGGAATTTGTGTGTACATATTGTACATATAACACCCTTCGTCATCACAGATTGGTATTGAGCGTGACGACTTTATATGCAAGGAATAAACCATGAAGGGCTGTCCCGTTATTGGAAGATAATGTGTGACAGGGGTGCTTACCACCACCTCCGACGTAAACAGATATGAGATCTTAATTACTTTCATAGAGACTTTTTAAATTTCTGTCTTTTTACCTGCCAGAGTAGAAAAATCTACCGGCCAATTGTTGGCTGTTTTAATATGTAATACGTTTACCAAATGGTCAACTCTGTCGGTGGCAGGTGTTCATTTTGGACCCTGCTTTCGGTCTGTAACGTTATTGTTTTTTTATCAACTTAATCAGCTGAAATTAATTCTGTGGTGCTTTGAACGTTATTGTTTTTGCCTTGTCAAGCAACAGCTGGTCGATAATTGTATTTGATTTTTGCTGTTGCTATTAACGTTGGATTTGCAACGCATTAAATTCGAACTGTTAGAAGGCAGAGGTGTCCCGTTATTGAAAAATAAGGCACAACCTTGGAACGTTATTGACCAATCAGAATCAAGACTGTGGTATAATTAAGCAATAATCCATGAGGCTAACTTCCCCCAGCTCTTCTAAAATCACTGTAAATCTCCGGCTCAGGTGGCTTATTGCTTTTATAAAACGGTTACTAATATGGTTTCTATAGACTGCCTAGTCAGATTTCTCTAAACGCACAGCAACATAAAATGCAATCATTTATTGGAAACTCTTTTCTGCCGAGCAATATAGTTCCTCAAGACAGCAAAATGGTTGCCAAGCAACATAGGCTAGTATACAGGCTGTAGCATACAGACGCATTAATACTAAAAATGAATTTTTATGCGGTCACAGGTGTGTGTGTATTCGAGCCAATCAGAATCAAGGGCCGTAACTATCCGTTTTATAAATATACATTCCCCCCCCCCCCCCCCCCCCGTGCGATGCAGGTCGTGAGCCCCACCATCAGCTCCCCGGTGTGCCAGGAGCAGCTGGTGGAGGCGGGCAAGCTGGTGGAGCGCTCGGTGGAGACGTGCGTGCGGGCGTGCCGCGCGGCCTCGGACGACGGCGGAGGCGGGGAGCTGCTCACGCAGGTGGGCGCGGCGGCCGGCGCGGTCAGCCAGGCGCTCGGCGACCTGCTGCAGCACGTGCGGCACTACGCCAGCCGGGGGGAGCCCATCGGCCGCTACGACCAGGCCACCGACACCATCATGAACGTCACGGAGAACATCTTCACCTCCATGGGCGACGCCGGTGAGGGGGGAGGGGAGGGAGGGAGAGGAGGGGAGGAAGAGGGAGGAGGTGGGGGAGACAAAGCGAGGGAGGGGGAGAGAGTGGAGGGAGCAGGGAGGGAGAATGACTGATTACAGTTAGCGTCCACAAGTGATAAGTGTGTATATATATATATATATATATATATGAGATAAGTAGTAGTCTGGGAAGCCATGCAATCCCATTTACTATTTTTTACTGTTGACCTGTTAACTACACATTTGGATGAATTGTGACTTGGTTGGGTGACACTTTAGGAAAATTGTGGTTTTTATGCCATGGTCAATATTCAAGACATCGTTAACATTTAGTAATCCCTCATTCAAATGGCCCTTTTGGGGAAGACTCAAGAGCCTTTCAAACGTGAAACATATTTTACTTTACTTAAGTAAATATTTCCCAAGGGCCACTGGCTCTAGGTAGAGCTGTTTTACATGTGAGAGAAACAACTAGCGCTGTTGTGCGATTCTCAAGTTTCATGACATTCACGGGGAGGCAGAAATCAATGTGGAAACGTTTTCTCATCAGCAGCCGCCTATGAGTTTGTGAGAGCTACATAATAACTGTGTGCCTTTTGCAGTGTGACAAACACTCCTGTAGAAATGTTCAAAAGCCCTCTCTGTTGTCACACTTGAAGTCTCACGAATGTCCAAACCCAACTCGGACTCCAGAGGGGTAGTAGAAAACATGTCATCCAAAACCGCTACAGCGGTTACAATCTGGCTTCAATCTACATCAGTCTTTGAAACTTAAAAAGAAACACATGACCTTGGCTTTTTTTCTTCTCTTCTCAAAGACAAACTCAATTGCCGACAAAGTCGAACAACTTGCTGTGGAGTTCATATCTGAGCCAGCGCGAGGTGTGGCTGTGTAGCAGCCTGCTTGTGTTGTCAGTGTGTGAGTGTCGGGTTATTTTTAGATGCTAGTGGGTGTGTGGAAAAAAACCTGCTCATTATGGCAATTTTATCATGATAATCATCATCACCTGCTTGCACAGACGTACAGTATCTTTTTCAAACGGTCATTTATGTGAATCATCATCATCATCATCTCTAAAAAATAACAATTAAATGTGCTATTTTTAAGCCTCAGGATACCCACAGTTATTGTGCACATGTGCATTCATGTCTGACCACTGTGTGTGTGTGTGTGTGTGTGTGTGTGTGTGCGCGTGTGCATGTGTGTGCGTGCGTGTGTGTGTGCGTGGGTATGTGTGCGCATGTGCATCTGTGTGAACAGGGGAGATGGTGCGTCAGGCCCGGGTGCTGGCCCAGGCGACCTCTGACCTGGTGAACGCCATGAGGTCGGATGCGGAGGCGGAGGTGGATGTTGACAACTCTAAGAAGCTGCTGGCCGCAGCCAAGCTGCTGGCCGACGCCACAGCTCGGATGGTAGAGGCCGCAAAGGTGAGACGGGACACTGTTAGTTAAAATATAATACTGTCGTGATTACTGGATGGCTTTTTGTAAAATGTCATTCAGAATTATATTAATGCTGGATGCACACGACAGGATAATTAGTGCGATTTCCCCCTTCCAACTCTGGTCAGCAAAGCCCCAATTTTTTGATGGTTCATGGTTTTTGAAAAAAAAATTCTGCCAGATTATGCAATGGTGTGGAGTGTGTTAAGATTGTGTTTTACTTCCCTGAGGTACGAATTGTAACTATACCCTACATGCCCCTTAATGACATAGATGGATAAAAGCGTCTGCTGAATGACCAATTAGTAAATGATGACATACAGTATCTTATTTTCTTTCATAATCCATAAAATGCGTACAAAATCTGTGCTCTGAGAAATATTCGATTAGAATGTACAGATTATTGTTTATTGCGGTGTGAAATGCAGCGTTGCTTTAAACTCCTAATAATTATGTACGGCCTCAGTGGTTTTGATATGCCCCTGGCACCATTGGCAGGTATTATTGAGCAGGATATTAATATTATCAACAGGATTTTCTCGTCCAAGTGAAGCAGTACGCGGTGTGTGGCTCGTTAGACGTTTTTGATCTGTGACACGTTAATCATTACATCGCTGCGATCGTCCTGAGGAAATAGATTGCTGCCAATGCTGGTTTCCTTGGCAACAGCCACAAAACACAGTTACATGCATGCATCACATCGCACACGTTGCCCAGGCAGACATTCAAATGGGACCAGATTGCACTGTTCTTTTCATTTATTTGATGTTGTTAATTATACTTGTGTGTGTGTGTGTCTGCTCATGTGTGTGTGTGTGTGTGTGTGTGTCTGCTCGTGTGTATGTCTGTGTGGGTCTGTGTGTGTGTGGGTGTCTGCATGCATGCGTGTGTGTGTGTGTGTGTGTGTGTGTGCCCTCAGGGGGCGGCGGCCTACCCAGACAACGAGGACCAGCAGCAGCGTTTGAGAGAGGCTGCGGAGGGGCTGCGTGTGGCCACCAACGCCGCGGCGCAGAACGCCATCAAGAAGAAGCTGATCAACAGGCTAGAGGTGAGACAACAACCCCAGGCTTTAATTTCTCTCCACACCATCGTCAAAACACAAACACATTAGTAATGCTGATTTCTGCCCCTCGTGGCGCCCCGTAATGTGACATAACCATAGGACAAGGAAAGACTGTCACAAGGGATACATTAAGTGCTAATCTGCACTTTACTGCTAATACATTCCTGGTGTGCCCCTCAGGGTAATGGAAGTGTAAGTCAAAATGTGGAAATTATTTCGTATTGATTTGTACAAACGAGGCAGGCATATGTGGGATATCTTCTTTTTTTCTCTCTCTCTTTCATGTCACAAAGGGCAGTAAATCTCATTAGCCTCGTAAATGCGGTAATCTAAGTGTAATAATCGATGTATGTTTCTCCCCTGGTATCTGCAGCAGAACTCATTGTGCTGTCACTCTATACGAACACAACACCACACACTAGTACAAGTCCTCATGCTCCTTGTACGGTTACAATAGCTGCGCTCGAGAACACAGCGCCGGACCTAGGGACGCGCTCTGTATCCAACCGCGTCTCGAGTGACTGCACCTGGGACTGCGAGCGCCACTTAACTTTATGGAAGTTAAGTGGCCCGGTACCGAGCGGTTCAATACGAAATACAAGTTCCGCTTCACCCCTAGTTACCATGCTTTTCTGCTGCTGTTTGAGATTCCTCTTTATACTCAAAACAAAGTTTTAACAATTCTTCCAAGATTCAAGTCTTTAAAGCATGAGTCACTGAACACATTTTTATCATCTTTTTTCGTGTGCTGTATTCCTTTACGGGTATATAGAATACGAGTTCTGCTTGTTGTTACAGCCAATGCTGTTCAGCTTTTTCACCAACTTCCAACAGTGCTGTGACTGCTGTCATCATGTTTGTTTTGCCCGGGACAAAGATAACATTGTTGTTCAGATTCCTTTCTTCCCCTTGTTTCCTCTCATCCACCGTCTCCTCCCTCTATTTGCCATTATTTAATCTTTTGGACGCCAGCCTTGTGTTTGCTTGTGTGGACATCAACCCAGGATTCTGTTTTTTGGTGCTAGGTGTTGTAAAACAGCTGTAAAGTTAAGGCAACCACACAACACAACACAACACAACGCTGCAGCAAGTCTCGCAATTTCATGTCTAAGTTACGGACTGGTAAAAGAGAACAAATGTCTTCAGGTCCGGCGCTTAGCAGATGAATGCATCACAGAGAGAAAATTGGAAATGTACACATGTCCGAGTGGCGGTGACTGAGCGTTAATGGTGTCCGCGGGTGTCTTCCACACAGATAGCGTCTAAGCAGGCGGCCGCAGCTGCCACTCAGACCATCGCAGCTGCTCAGAACGCTGCAGCATCCAACAAAAACACCGCCTCGCACCAGCAGCTAGTGCACAGCTGCAAGGTATGCACGCACGCACACTCACACACACCATGCACACACACCATACATCCAGATCTCACCCTGGTCGCTGTGCTTATATGAAACCACACTGTAGTCTTCAGTGAAAGATGTGCAGAATGCCTTCCAAGCAGATTTGACTCGATTAGAAAACGGGCCATCCTGTGTGTTTTGTAGTCTGTCGCCGACTGCATCCCCCAGCTAGTCCACGGGATGAGGAGCAGCCAGGCCCAGCCGGAGGAGCTCAGTGCCCAGCTTGCCCTCATTATGGCCAGCCAGAGCTTCCTGCAGGTAGACGCATGCTCATGCACATTAGCATATGGAGCTAACGTCGCCATCTCGTGTGACACGCAACCGCATCCTGTTGTGTTTCCATTACCCCGCCCTTCAGCCCTGCAGCAAGATGGTGACATCTGCCAAGGCAGCGGTTCCCACGGTGACGGACCAGGCCGCGGCTATGCAACTGGGCCAGTGTTCCAAGAACCTGGCCACCTGCCTGGCTGAACTCAGGACCGCCACCCAAAAGGTATTGTATATTCGAAACAACCGACGTGCCTTTTATACCAAACATATTTCCCATCTGTTGATTTCAGCCGGTCGCACAGATCCGCCGACGTTATCCTCTCGAGGGTATAGGGATTTTTTTTTTCTCCTATACCAGTCAAGGTAATGGATATACTTCTATATCATTAACTACCACAGGCCCATGAAGCGTGCGGGCCCCTGGAGATCGACTCAGCTCTGAAAACAGTCCAGACCCTCAGGAGCGAGCTGCAGGACGCCAAGATGTCCGTCATCGACGGCCAACTGAGACCTCTCCCCGGGGAGTCGGTCAGTACACCGGCACCGCGGATCCCTCTGCTCACTAGCGTGTAGAACAAGCTGTTCATCTAGTTATGAGTTACGTAAGGAATAAACCCAGACGGTGTGGCCCGTTATTATATAATTCTACGTTAGAAAATGATGTACGACGGGGGTGGTGGTGCGCCGAGGCGAAGCCGATGTTGCTTACCACCGCCGAAGTACATTATTTTCCAGTAATGGGACACCTTGAAGTGGTTAATTCCACTTATACCACAGCTACCAACAATAATTAGAAATTAGTGACTTTCATCTACAACGTTAATTTTTATAATTAACTTTAAAAAAAAGTATGGACTTCATCAGCTGAAATTAAAACAGTAATCCGCGGTGCTCTGCGCAGGTCGACAGTCGTATTCGACCGTTGTTTCTAGCGTTGGATTTGTAGCACGTTGATTCGAAACTGTTAAAAGGCAGAGGTGTCCCATAATTGCCACATAATGCACACCCTTGGAACGTTATTGACCAATCAGGATCAAGTATTGATAACATTGCGGTGGTATAATATGGGATAAAAAAAAAAGTCAGATAATAATAAAATATTCATAATATAATAAATCTGTTTGTTCTGCGTGCACCGCAGCTGGGGAAGTGTGCCCAGGACCTGGGCAGTACGTCCAAGGCGGTGGGCTCCTCTATGGCTCAGCTGTTGACCTGCGCAGCGCAGGGCAACGAACACTACACAGGTAAGAGGAACGTTGTCCAATCAGAGCTCTGCACTGACTGCTTCATCCATGTTTTGTGGGGGGGGGGGGGCAAATATAGTATTATTTATTATACCATGCAATGTTTTGGTTGTGCAATTGTGCAGTAGAAGTGATAAATGTACTGTAAACACCCGCCATACGGTGCCAAGTATATATATAAGTCAGGGTTTTGTCTTATTATTTTGTCTTATTTACCGAGTTTGGTTGAGCGTTATTCGGATTTCCTTCAATCGAACCTGGGTGGATCTGCCTATTTGTCTTCAATTCAAGCTCAATTGATGCTCTTCTTGAGGGGAGGTGAAGACAGCAAGTGAATAGTGGATTCATACAACCGGGGCTCTGGGGCAACATTGGCTGTGGTCCGTCGTGCTGCAAGCCGCTCATTCATCTTGCTTTCATTAGATTTAATGTTATTTCAGCAAACTGGCTCCACGAGGTCAGATAATGCAATTTGATACAATTTGCCGCCTTCCCTCTAAGCTTTATGTATGATAAGCCAAGGGCACCTCCCCAGTGGCCGCCGTTGTAATATATTAGCTGATGTGTTTAAACAATTAGGATGTCAGACGTTGGATTTATTCAAAGGAGAGGATGAGTCGCTTTTTCGACAGTGTGTTTATAATTGAAAAGAAATCACACATTCAGTGGGCTACTTTATTCGCAGGTGGCAGGTAATGCAATGACACGGTGACGGCAAACTACTCATCAATTGAATATTGAAATATGAAAACGTGTTGTTACCCTGTCCTAATCAATGAACCAAACCAGGGCAGATTGTGTAAACGCAGGAGAACACTGGGTGAGGAGAATACTCTAGAAAGGACCCATTAAAGCTGCTGTACGTAAGGTTTGAGAGTTGTAATGAGAGAGAGCAGGAAAGAGATTTTGACACTAAACAACCAAAACAAACCATCCCCATCCCTCTCTGCTTCCCTCCTTATGTTTTTCTGCCATACCAGTGAGAAGTATTGCTTTTCATGCACCTGTGATTGACGGGCAAGATTCATTCTCCGAACCAATCAGGGAAGAAATGCCCTGATGGGTCAGAAATTAGCCGGGAGTGATCTAAAATGTAAATTGGCTTATAGGCTCATAGGACTGCAGGCAGGCAGTCAACCAATTTGTTAGAAAGGCTTTGGCCTTTCTAACAAATTACACTCCAATTATAGCTCTTAAATCTGACCTACAGCACATTTCAATCTCAGACAGCAGGTAATGTGATGACATTACGGTTGCAAATGACTCATCATTTGAATATTGAAAGAAGATATGCTGTTGCCCTGTCCTAATTAATAACCTTAACCAAACCAGAACAGAATGTGTTGACTCCTGGTGTTCAGGACAATAGCGGCTGATGAGACTACTCTTGAACTCGTTCCCCGGCCGGGGCGTGTCCGTCTCCTCCCGCAGGCGTGGCGGCCAGAGAGACCGCCCAGGCTCTGAGGACGCTGGCCCAGGCGGCCCGCGGCGTGGCGGCCAGCACCACGGAGCCCCAGGCCTCGGCCGCCATGCTGGACTCGGCCCAGTGTGTGATGGAGGGGTCGGCCATGCTGATCCACGAGGCCCACCAGGCGCTGCTGCACCCGGGGGACGCCGAGAGCCAGCAGAGACTGGCGCAGGTGAGCCTCGTCCCCTGACCTGCACTCGCCAGGACGCCGCTACAGTACAGTCACTGTGGGGGGGACGTCAACCGTCACAACGAAACATTTCCCTCCTCCTTCCTCGTGACGATTATGCACTTGTTAGCGTTGTGATGCGATTGTCCTCCCCTTCCATCTCCTCTGGTGTAAACGATCCTTCTCTCTCAGGAGTGTCGTAACGTTTCGTAAGCTGTTTCCGTATCGCTGGCGGCGCCCCACGGGGATGCCCATATTGTTTGGCACGTGTTCGCCGGCGGCACACCATTACATTAGCAACATGGATTGTTGTTAGCTCGCAGCGTAATTTCCATTGAAGAGGTGTTGTTGTTTGTGTCCACTCTCTCGCTCTCTTAAAGCACCGCCGTGGGACTGTGTGTGCGCCGTGCCGCGTGTTGTTAAACTGATAAAGCAAGGGGCCTTGTTATGGAGAGCGATGTTGCCGATTGTGTTTCAGGTGGCCAAGGCCGTGTCCCACTCGCTGAATAACTGTGTGAACTGCCTGCCGGGCCAGAAGGACGTGGACATGGCCCTGAGGAGCATCGGAGAGGCCAGCAAGAAGCTGCTGGTGGACACTGTGAGTCCCGCTGCGCCACGCCGATGAACACTGCATGGGCATTTACTCCTCTGGGAATCCTTGAATCCTGTGTTGCGGTGTTAATAGAGAACTGTCTTCGCTGTATATTTTTATATATATATATATATATATATATATATATATATATATATAGATGGACTATATTCATTTTCTCCCCTTCACACATCAACGATTCCCGATCGTGCCTCTACCTCCCTCAGTGCTTTTCGGCAACCGTCCAAGAACCCAAATTAAACTCCTATTCGGCTGGCCAGTAATTGTGTTTATATATATATATATATATATATATATATATATATATATATATATATATAAGCTACTACATTTCATGGTAGTTAACGTGTTTCTCTTTCTTCTTGCCTCCGCGTGTCGAAGCTCCCCTCCTGCTGTAAGTCCTACCAGGAGGCCCAGACTGATCTGAACCACACGGCCGCAGAGCTCAACCACTCGGCGGGGGAGGTGGTTCACTCCTCGCGGGGCACCAGCAGCCAGCTGGCCATGGCCTCCGGGAAGTTCAGCCAGGACTTTGATGAGTTCCTGGACGCCGGCATCGAGATGGCGGGCCACACCCAGGTAGGCCTCCCTCCCTTCTGGTGCCTGCAGACTCTGCACCTGGACCCCGGTGTTAAAACCTCACACCATGGGGTCCTAGATTCACTTCACTCAAAAAAAAAAGTTCTTACCTGCCAGAGTGGAAAAAGCTACCGGCCAAGCAATTGTTTTACTATGTAACCCTGCATTTTTTTTAAATCTGCCAAATGGTCAAATGTATCAGCCATTGGTAGCAGGTGCTGGTAGCAGGTGTTATGTTTGGATGTTTTTTTACATACAGTGTGTCTAAAATGTACTTTTAGAACTTGTGTCTTTTTACCTGCCAGAGTGGAAACAGCTACTGGCCAAGCAATTCTTTTTAATATGTAACCCTGATTGTATTTTTTATGGTCAAATCTATCCACTGTTGGCTGGTGGCAGGTGTTCATTTTGGACGCTGCATATATTAGATGGTCAAATATCAAGTGGTTGGATACTCTTTTATTACTTCTTCCTGTCAGTGTGAACGGCGTATGGCGCTCGGACTCGTTTGTCGATGACAGCTAACTAACTAATTCCCTTCACAGGCACACGATTGTCCCTCAGCGTATTAGCACAGTGAGACGTAATGAGATCTGTGATGATGTTCTTGTTCTGGTTATTCTGCTCATTAATTTGCCTGGATCATCTGGGAGTAGGGGAGATGTAGCGTGTAACACACAATAGGCTTATCAGGCTTAGGAACGAGGGAAAGGTCGAGAGAGGGGGCACACAGATGATTTGATCACATTCATTGTCCCACTACACTACACTACACTACTACTGCGCTAGCCCTTAAATCACTGCTGAGGTACATTACATGTCAGTGTTGCTCTGAGATAGGTTTTATTATGTTTTATTTTAGAATTTGTATGTATTTATTTATTACTTATTGCACATCATAGTAAAAGAAAGATACATTTCATAACAAAAATGGGGAAAGGGATACATACAATATGTTTAACACTGAGTTGATCTATCGTTGATTTATTGGACAGAACCCAAAGAAACAGCTGTGCTTTTTTCCGTTGGATTTTTTGCAGAGCACAGAGGATCAGATTCAAGTCATTGGTAATCTCAAGAACATCTCCATGGCATCCAGTAAGCTGCTTCTGGCTGCCAAATCTCTGTCTGTGGATCCAGGCGCCGCAAACGCCAAGAACCTTCTCGCAGTGGCGGCGAGGTAAGACAGGAGGCTAGATGCTATCGAGATACGGCGCGCGAGAAATGATGCGGCTCACGGTCTAACTTCTCGTCGCCGTGCCGATTCCTTCTCGCGGCGCGGCACCGGTGTTGTGACGTTATCTCACTCTTTTTTTCCCGTTGTCTGTGTGCCGGACGGCGCGCTGGAGGAAGTATCCCTTTTTCCCCAGTGGAAAGAAGCCAAGTGCCAGACTCGGCCCCAGAGGGCTACTGCAGGCCTGGCTGCCTCCTCTCTGTCTAATTAGGAAGATGGAAGCGCTGGCAGTCGCCCGTCTGTGCTCAGCAGGGCCCGACGCAGGCATGCTTCAACACGGCCACATCACTCCTGTGCAGTGCGCCGGGCGGTTGCAGTTAGAGGCAGTCAGCTCTTGTAGGAAGCGTGCATCTGTCCGTGTACGCACACGTGCGTGCGTGCACGTGTGTGTGCATGTGCGTCTGAGGAAGAGAGATGCGCGATGGCTAAAGGGAATGTGTTGTTGTTGTTTTCAGGGCAGTGACCGAGAGCATCAACCAGCTGATTACACTGTGCACACAGCATGCTACTGGACAGAAGGAGTGTGACAACGCCTTGAGGGAGCTGGAGGTAGAACACACCACCTTTTAGCGTAATTCACTGTCACGAATGCTGCCTTTTAATCCTGCAGTTTGTCAGTATTCTCTACAGCTATTCACTCCATTCAAATATGTCTGAACTAGAACGTTTCTCAAGGATACGCACCCCATCCAAGAGTCAATCCAATCAGGGAATTCTTTTCTACGAATCGTTTTATTCTGCTACACAAAAATGACCCTCTTCTTCTTGTGATTGCAGTTTCATTCATCAGGACTCTGCTAACTAAACCTAACCTGTGGTTGTACAATATTTGCTATAATACCATTTTGTGTGTGTGTGTGTGTGTGTGTGTGTGTGTGTGTGTGTGTGTGTGTGTGTGCGTGCGTCCAGGCCGTGAGAGGGCTGCTCGACAACCCTAATGAGCCGGTCAACGAGCTCTCCTACTTCGACTGCATCGAGAGCGTCATGGAAAACTCCAAGGTATCAAAAATACCTTTTCATTTTTTATTTTATTTTAACGCAACATTTTGTACCTATATCGTACAAACACCTCCGGCCCCCCCCCCAATGTCAACCACCCTATTCCCCATGTCCACGCCCCATAGGTCCTCGGAGAGTCCATGGCGGGCATTTCTCAGCACTGCAAGACGGGCGACGTGGCTGCGTTCGGCGAGAGCGTGGGGGTCGCCTCCAAAGCCCTGTGTGGGCTGACGGAGGCCGCAGGACAGGTGAGATCACAGCCCGGCTCTCTCCCAGCTTCACACAGATTAATCCTCCTCCTCCTCCTCCTCCTCCTGCGTCTCCTTTCATCTCCGTCTCGCCCCCTTGCTGTCCTCCTCCTCCTCGTTACAGAGTCCTTCGGAAAGGCTTTGTAGTTCGTACCCGTCGTGCGAAGCTGTGAGATCCCGACGAAGAAAGAAAGTAGAATGTGTAAACACCGTACCACTCCCAATTTCACTTTCCAGTGGACAAATGTTTTTCTTTTTCTCAATAATAGTAATAATAATGACCTTGATGTAGCAATTTTTTAAAACAAGGTTACAAAGTGCTGCTTGTTTTGTTTTTTTTTTGTTCTTAATAATATTCATAATAATAATAACCTTTCTATAAGAGTTTTTTTTAAAACAAGGTTTTCAAAGTGGTCTTTGTTCATTTAGGCCTCGTATCTGGTGGGCGTTTCGGATCCGAACAGCCATTCGGGCCACGAGGGGCTGGTGGATCCCATCCAGTTTGCGAGGGCCAACCAGGCCATACAGATGGCGTGCCAGAACCTGGTGGACCCAGCCAGCAGTCCCTCGCAGGTGGGACCAGGGTCCGCACGGAACCGCTGATACTAGCACTATTATTATTATACAGAGAGGCAGCATCTGTGTAGTTTACTGTAGTGTTCAAAATGTCTGTGATCCAATTTGAAAGCATTGGCTCAGTAGGGGTTTTTATTTGTATATTAAATTAAAAAAAGCTTTGCTCCGTCTGGTGTCCTATTTAGAGTAGTTGTTTTATTGTTTGCAGCGTTGCACATTCATTGTTTTTATTCCCTCAACATTAACAAGTTCATTTCATGATACATGTATTATACCTATTTAGGTCCTGTCTGCAGCAACGATAGTCGCCAAGCATACCTCAGCCCTCTGCAACGCCTGCCGCCTGGCTTCTTCCAAGACCTCCAACCCTGTGGCCAGGAGGCAGTTTGTCCAGTCAGCCAAAGAGGTGGCCAACACCACGGCCAACCTGGTCAAAACCATCAAGGTCAGACTCACTCACCAGGTCCCATCCACAAGACACTGTGCTTTACATTACATTTATAGAGTTATATCGTTTGTCAAACTTCTCTGGCAATGTTTTAATGATAATAAATCATCATATATCTATCATCGTCATCATATCATGTAATATATAATCTAAAAAATATATATATTATTACTATAATTATTCTAATAATTATTATAGCATGGTTGTAATATTAGCATGTGAGAGATAAGCTAAGGGCAGAACATGTTGTGAAGACATCATTTAGGCGTCTTTATTCATTTAATCGGACGACGTTTGGACCCATGACTATCGGCACGCTCGTTCCATTCTCGGCGCCGTTCTTTGACATGTGAGCCGCGGTCGCTAGTAGGTAGCGGCAGAGCTGACAGCCGGTGGTCGTCCCTCTCCCTCAGGCCTTAGACGGGGACTTCTCGGAGGAGAACAGGAACAAGTGCCGCGTGGCCACCAGCCCCCTCATCGAGGCCGTGGAGAACCTCTCCACCTTCGCCAACAACCCGGAGTTCGCTAGCATTCCTGCTCAGATCAGCCATGAGGTAGGTGGCGCCGGCGCCTGTAGCTTTTGCTTTGTGTGGGAGCTTAAAAAAATTAAATAAATCTTTATTTCATCTTATCCAAATCTCAACTTTTTTCAAAGGGAATGTATTTGTGATGTATTTCTGGATGCAATTCCCTGAAAACAGCGTCTCTGTCAGTAGCAGAGCAGGGTTTGTAGAGGCAACCCAGAGGAGGAATCGGTTTTGTGTGTAATTTTCTCTTTTAACGTCGTAAAGAGAGAGGCTTACTTTCCTTTCACAATGTGAGCAGCAGCAGCAGAACAGTCCTCGCACACCTTTTAAGGTTTTACGGCTGTAATCTGTTACCGGGCAGTGTTTAACAGAGCTCTCACGTGCAGCTGCTCTAATCCACACCTTGTTAATCTAATTGTCGAGGGGCACCTGCATCGTAAAGACTAAGCGTGTTTCCCTCCGCTTCTCAGTAAAAAACACCTTTCTAATCTTTGATTAAACCGTTTGATCTCTCTGAGGTAGTGTAGGAATATTTACAACTCGCTCCTCGTACCTGTGTTGTTTTCATGTTACTGTGGAGGACGGAGGTAGCGAAGATGTGATTTTTAACTGGATACATTGTGGGGGGTTTTTGTGTTGCTCTAAAGGGATCTGCGGCCCAAGAGCCGATCGTGCGCTCGGCCCGGTGCATGCTCGACAGCTCCACCTTCCTGCTGGAAACCGCTCGCTCATTGGTCCTCAACCCCAAGGACCCGCCCACCTGGTCAGTGCTGGCTGGCCACTCCCGGACCGTGTCCGATTCCATCAAGGGTCTGATTACTTCCATCAGGTCAGTGTTTAACCCCCTGGCCTCGCCCTCTTTAGAGCCGGAGGATTATCAGAGAAAATGCGTTTCATAAAGCTGACCCCCGTAAATGAATTTGAACATTTCAAAGCCGAGCGTGCACGACTTAATAACGTGTTTAACTCGCCGCTAACCTGCCATAGTTGCATTGCTTGTGTGTTTGTTTTCAACAGCACGTCATATAGTAGTTGCTAGAACGCGTGCCTTTTTCTAACCATTACCATAGAAAAAAAGATATGACATGAGACATGAGAAGAGTTGAAGTGACGCCTCTAGCCGTGCCATATCTCAAACAGAAGATCTACTACACATATCCCCTCTTGACCTTCACAACCCGACTTTTTGAAATGCAAAGTGTTCCCTTGCGTTCAGGGACAAGGCGCCGGGCCAGAGGCAGTGTGACCTCTCCATTGACAACATCAACAAGTGCATCAGGGACATCGAGCAGGCCTCCCTGGCCGCCGTCGACCTGACGCTGCCCTGCCGAGACGACATCTCCATGGAGGTGACTTCTACTTCCGCTGGGTTGTGTGTGTGTCCCTCTCTTCTTGTTCTAAAGTTGTTTAATGTGTGTTGTTGTTGTTTTTTTTTTGTCTCAACAGGCCCTTCAGGAGCAACTGACATCCTCTGTAGAGGAGATCGGCCACCTCATCGATCCGGTCTCGACCTCAGCCCGCGGGGAAGCGGCCCAACTGGGCCATAAGGTGCTGCTCTGACCCCATCATCATCATTATCATCGTCATCGTCCCCAGCGGCTAGAAAGCACTAAACAGCTTGGATTCAATTGAAATTTCAAAGTCCATCCAATCTATTTTCGGTTTCTCTCAGACACTTGACCCCCTGGTTAAACCTTAACCGGCGAGACTGCCAAAGAAAAAAAGAAAAACAGTTTGGACTCTATAGTCTATTCTCCCTCCCTAGGTGACGCGTCTCGCCAGCTACTTTGAGCCTCTGATCGTGGCCTCGGTGGGCCTGGCCTCCAAGCTGCTGGAGCAGCAGCAGCAGATGACCATCTTGGACCAGACCAAGACCTTGTCGGAGTCCGCCCTGCAGATGCTCTACGCTGCCAAGGAAGGGGGAGGGAACCCCAAGGTAGAATGCACACACTCTCTCTATCTCTCTCTTTCTCTTTCTCTTACCCCTCTTTCTTTCTCTCTCTTTCTCTCTCTCTATTTATCTTTCTCTCTCTCTGTCTCTCTCTCTCTGTCTCTCTCTCTCTCTCTCTCTCTCTCTCTCTCTCTCTCTCTCTCTCTCTCTTTCTCTTTCTCTTACCACTCTTTTTCTCTTTCTGTCTCGCTCTCTTTCTCTTTCTCTTACCTCTTTCTCTTTCTGTCTTTGCCACTTTCTCCCTCTCTATTTATCTTTCTCTCTCTCTCTCTCTCTCTCTCTCTCTCTCTCTCTCTCTCTCTCTCTCTCTCGCACGCACACACACACACACACACACACGTGTATTGCAAACCAATGTAAGTCATTGACCTCCATTATGGCGAGACTCTTGCCCAAAGAAAGAAGAGGAAATTAATTTGTTGGCAGTTGGTAAGCGTCACCAGGCAAAACAAACAAAACGAAGCGCCCCGATCAGAAACCTGCAGCGGCGACACCCGATAAACACGCATAGACTGGGCTTTAGTTCGCACACGGACACAGGTTTACTCAGCGGCTCTGGAACAGCTACTTTGGTGTCCTCCTCCCTTCCTCCGATAGCACAGCTACAGAGACACAGCTCCAACCCAGCGGGGGTGTGCTCCAGACGAGGGGGAGAATAAACACGGGTAATGCGGTTACGGTTGTTTACCGTCTCTCTCTCTCTGTCTCTGTCTCTCTCTCTGTCTCTGTCTCTCTCTGTCTCTCCCTCTCTCTGTTTCCCGTTCCCCCAGGCGGCGCACACCCACGACGCCATCTCGGAGGCGGCGCAGCTGATGAAGGAGGCGGTGGATGACATCATGGTGACGCTGAACGAGGCGGCCAGCGAGGGGGGGATGGTGGGGGGCATGGTGGGGTCCATCGCCGAGGCCATGGCCAGGGTGAGCGGTTGTGTGTGTGGTCGACAGACTGCGTAGCAGGAGGTTGGGTGGGCCGGGGTGTGTGTGTTTTTTTGTGTTGAAAGATTTTTTTTGGGGGGGGGGGATCGTGTGGGATGTGCGTTTTAACTTCTAAATATCTGATGTAGTGTTTCGCTCTACTCGTTTATCCGTGTGCGTGTGCGTGCGTGTGCGTGTGTGTGTGTGTGTGCATGTGCTCTAAATCTCTAAATATCTGATGGAGCTTTTGCTCTCCCCATTTATCCATATTAATGGTGTGTGTGTGTGTGCGTGTGTGCGTGTGTGCGCGTGTGCGTGTGCGTGCTTGTGTTCTAAATATCTAATCGAGCTTTCGCTCTCCCCATTTATCCATATTAATGGTGTGTGAGTGTGCGTGCGTTTGTGTGTCTATGCATGCACCCATCATTTGTGCTGACTATTTTCTTTGGCTCGCAATGCATCCCTCCCTCTCTCTCCCTCTCCCTCTCTCTCTCTCCCTCTTTCTCTCCCTCTCGCCGTTCTCATGGCCGGAAGCCAAAGTCATCATTACCCTTAAAGTTTCAGTGGAGAGGAGAGACACTTAAGTGGGAGGTGCTGACGGTGCGTGACGGACAGAGCGTGTCCATCTTTGTCGAGCTCATTAGTCTAATACATGGCAACGGCTTCAGTCCACTGCCCACTCGTGGTGGTAGCTGTCACTCAACCCTGCTGCAGCACAGGCTCCGCCCCCAGCAGGTGGAGAGCTGTGTTAATGGCAGCGCTGTGTAGCGGCAGGAGGCTGCCGACGGAGCCACCATGTGATATGTATTCATAGCGCAATGTTCCTGATTCGGTAAAGGAGACCATACATTGGCACCGGTGGTGGACCTGTTGAGGGAAATCATCCTCCTGTGTGTTAAGACAGAAGACCACAGGAGAAACACTACTCTTATGTAAAGAAATAAACCACGACGGGGCTGTCCCGCTATTGGAAAATAATGTGTGATGGGGGATGGTAATGCGGCCGAGGCGAAGCTGAGATTGCTTACCACTGCCGAAGTACATTATTTTCCAATAACGGTACAGTGGTGGTTTATTGTTACCAATGAATGCGTAGATATTAGTTACTTTCATCTGCAACATTATTGGTGTTTTATCGACTTAATCAGCTGAAATGAAAATTGTTTTTTTTTGCGTTGTCAAGCCACAGCTGGTCGATATTCTTATATAACCATTTTTGTATAAATGTATGTATGGCTGGATGGATGAATGATGGATAGAAGGATGCATGGATGCATGGATGCATGGATGGATGGATGGATGCATATTGATGCCAGGGTATTTTTCTACTCTCTCCCTGCAGTTGGATGAGGGAACCCCCCCGGACCCTCGGGGGTCCTTCGTGGACTACCAGACCACCATGGTCAAGTACTCCAAGGCCATCGCCATCACTGCACAAGAGATGGTGAGTCGACACGCTCCTCCAGCCACGGGAGGAACCCCATCAAATTCTCCCTCTGCATGACATGTGATCGCAAAGCAATACCGGTATAACACACCTGTGTGAGTGTGGGGGTGTGTGACGACCATTGACTCTCTGCGCTCCCCCCCCCTCCCCCCCTACCAGATGACCAAGTCGGTGGCGTGCACAGAGGAGCTGGGGGGCCTGGCGTCCCAGGTGACCGTGGATTATGGACAGCTGGCGCAGCAGGGTCGCCTGGCCTCCGCCACTGCCGAGCCAGAGGAGGTAGGAGAGACCTGGGTGGGAGGTAGGAGAGACCGGGGTGGGAGGTAGGAGAGACCTGGGTGGGAGGTAGGAGAGACCGGGGTGGGAGGTAGGAGAGACCGGGTTGGGAGGTAGGAGAGACCGGGGTGGGAAGTAGGAGAAACCGAGGTTGGAAGTAGGAGAGACCGGGGTGGGAGGTAGGAGAGACCAGGGTTGGAGGTAGGAGAGACCAGGGTGGGAGGTAAGAGAGACCGGAGTTGGAGGTAGGAGAGACCAGGGTTGGAGGTAGGAGAGACCGGGGTGGGAGGTAGGAGAGTAGGAGAGACCTGGGTGGGAGGTTTCTGAGTTTTGAGGGAGAATAGACTAAAGACGGCTGGGAGGTCTTGTGTGTGTGTGTGTGTGTGTGTGTGTGTGTGTGTGTGTGTGTGTGTGTGTGTGTGTTTGAGTCTGGGATATCAATCTGTGGTATCATGATTGTTTGCCATGCGCTCTGTAAATACAATCTGCTGTGTTTAGGCACACACACACACACACTGGCACTTATGTAAATAAACACACACACATACTGGCACTCACGTAAATAAACGCACACACACACACACAGACATTGGCATTCATGTAAATACACACACACACACACACACACACACGCACACTGACACTCACGTAAATACACACACATACACACACACACAATGTGTGTGTATGTGTGTAACACATAGACGCTCACACATTTACATAAACACACATAAATACACTCACACACACACACACACACACACACACACAGATACTCACACAGAAATTTACAGACATTTACACAAACACACACGCATCAAAACACACACACACACACACAGAGACTCACACACACACGCACACACAAACACATGCACACTGACACTCCTACACACATACACACACACACGCAAACACACACACACACACATACATACATCCATAAACACACAACATGCACACAGACACTCCTACATGCACAAACAGCCACATACAAACAGATACACGCACACACACAGAGACACTAACATAAAGAGGCAGATGTTTTCTGTTTTTTGACCTGGTGCCTTCCCTGAAGGCTTTTCTGTGTTTTCCCCGTTTGAAGTCAAACAGAAATGTATTCTCTGCCTCCGCCGCGGCCCTCGACGCCCACACAGCGGGGTCTTGCAGCTCCGTGATGAGCAAAGAGAAGGGGAACATAAACAGAGGAAAAGGCCCTCATAATAAAACACATAGCTCTTATCAATACCTCGTATTATACGGCAAGCTGCTGAGGGGAGAAAAAAAAAAAGAAAACAAAACCTGACCGGTAACCATGGCAACATTGCTCATCGAGGAAGCCTAAAAAAAAGCCTGTAGTGGCTGTAATGAAGTTCTGCCCACCCGTGGATCTCAGTCAGGATATTAAAGGTGTAGTGCTGCCCCCACCCCCCCAACCCCCACCTCTCTAAAACAAGCTGGGAATCAGTTGTCCAGAATTCACCCAGCTGATAAGAGGCACTGGCCATGGAGCGAGCGGCGCCTCAAGGCTTACCGTCTGGGGGTGTGAAAGGCGCGGCGAGAGCGAGGAGGACGAAAGCGGTGGAGGAGGGGGTTGATTGAGCAGCTGCTGCCTGATGCGTGTGCCCGCAGGTGGGCTTCCAGATAAAGACCCGGGTGCAGGAGCTGGGCCACGGCTGCATCTACCTGGTCCAGAAGGCCGGGGCCCTGCAGGTCAGCCCCACCGACAGCTTCTCCAAGAGGGAGCTCATCGAGTGCGCGCGCGCCGTCACCGAGAAGGTAGGCCAGCGTTGGGAGTCGCGCCGCTCTGTCAATAGGAAGAACGGAGGGGGGGGGAGATTATGAGTTCAAATTATATATATTGAAATAATGTATAGTATACCACAGTCTTGTTGAATACTTCTGATTGGTGGATAACATTCAAAGGGCGTGCGTTATCTTTCAATAACCGGACGCCTCTGCCTTCTATCAGTTTCAAATCAATGCACTACCAATCCAATATTGAAAACAACGGTCAAATGCAACTAGCAACCAGACGTTTCCTTGACAACGCAAAAACAATATGCTCAAAGCACCGCCAAAGAATATTTTCATTTCCGCTGATTAAGTCAATAAAACACCAATAACATTGTAGATGAAAGTAACTCATCTCATCTAATCATTGTTGGTAGCTGTGGTATAAGCGGACTAAACCACTCCAGGGGGGGGGGGGGGGGGGGTGTCCCGTTATTGAAAAATAATGCACTTCGGCAGTGGTAAGCAACCTCTGATTCGCGTCGGCTGCATCGCCGTCGTACATTATTACACCCCATCATGTTTTTTTTTCTTTCACGTTTGGTGTTGATATTAGCGCTCGCTGAACGAGAGGTTTCTATGTGCGGTTTGTTAGCACCGTCCTCACAGAGTCGCACATTTCCAATTATCTTAAGAGCGAAGTCGCTATTCACTTGTCACTCAGAGAAAACACGGCACTAATTTCCCAAACACAAGAGAGTAATGCATTATGTTTTTCCTCCCTCCTCCACCCCTCCTTAGCGACCCGTGAAGCTGCCCATAGCAGCACCCCCCCCGCCGCCCCCCCCCCCCCCCCCGTGCGTTGGATATAAACGAACGCGTCCCACACGTCAGCCCACATTACAATTCCGCTCCAACCCCGGCGACATAATTCGATTTTTTTTTTCTCACAGTGCTCAAATCTGACTTGAATAATGCACGGGCCTCATGTATATGGATAAGCGAACGCCGCGCCTCATTGCGATGTGCGTCACGGGGGCCTGTGGTTTGTTTATTATAAGCAAAGGGCTCCTTTTTAGACGACACACTCGGGTGGGTGGCTGCGGTGTGCGGCATTGTCATTTGGCCAGGAACGCTAAAGCGGGGTGAACCCACAGCTCGTCTGCCGCCGCCGCCGCCAGCCTCCCGCTCTACTCCAGCGTGCGGCGAATACCTGCGATGATGTTCGTAAACGATGTTGATGACTGATCTTGTTGCCTGATGTTCGTGACTGATGTTCATGACGGATGTACATGACGGATGTTGATTACCGTCTGCCACAGCTGCCATGTGACTAATTAAATATACCGGTGAAGGTATCGCACCGCGCATGGCAGGAAAGCACAGACTCACACGTTGTTGAATAATTGACTCGTCACGACGTAGCGCTGGAGATTGCTGGTGAAGCTAGGTAGAGAAGCTACATGACGCGGTTTGGTCTCCTACAACCTTGGCTCCTCTGAGTCAGTGGGAAGATAAGATAACAGTAATAATCCGCCGAAGTGAACCCAGGTGTTACAGCAGCGAAAATAACAGCAAATCAAACGAGAAGATAAAAATACCTAAATGTCTGCTAGATATATATATATATATATATATACACACCTTTGCAGCCAAAAAATAATCTATTACATCTGTTACTACAAAGGACAGCTAAACCAAGCAATTATGGTGCACTTAGAATCTTGTTCTATTGACATCCTTAATGTACCGACAGTGATGTACTGTTTTTATTCATGGTGACAAATGTACTTATTGTAAGTCGCTTTGGACAAAAGCAGCTGCTAAATGTAAATGTCTATTAGAATGAACTAAGGTAAATGGCATAAACTAAGGTAAAGGTACAAATCTGTATTTACATAATCAACAGAAAAATGTACATAAACGTGGCCAGTGTGCTTAGTGGTCAATGTGCTAAAACCCCAACTGCAACATATTTAGTATGACCTAATCGCAAGGTCCATGATGACAAAGATTTTCAGACGATGTATTTGATTTTCTTTTTTTTGCGTCTGCCCTCTAGGTGTCCTTGGTGCTGTCGGCCCTGCAGGCGGGCAACAAGGGGACGCAGGCCTGCATAACGGCCGCCAGCGCCGTGTCGGGCATCATCGCGGACCTGGACACCACCATCATGTTCGCCTCCGCCGGCACGCTCCACCCCGAGAACGACGAGTCCTTCGCTGACCACAGGTAGGCGGGCCGCCTAATGGAGCGCAGCGTCACGGCGCAGGTAGCAGGACATACTGTCAAGTCCAAGTTCATGATAATGGCAAAGGTTTGTTATTAGGTATGAATTATTATATTATAGGTATGAAATAGATATTCTTAAGAACAAAAAAACATACATTTACATTTAGGGCATTTAGCAGATGCTTTTGTCCAAAGCGACATACAATAAGTACATTTTTTGATGACGAACTTGACACGTAGATGACGTGTTTGTATCCTATGCATATATTTGACTTTTCTCACTATGTATATACATTACACTTTTATCGATTTGAGTGGTTTTTACAGTGAAATCAGATCCATGTCATGAAGGAGTAGGTACGGGGAGGGGCTAAGCATCTTGCTCAAGCTCTTTAGCCCCTCCCCTGTGGCTCCCCTGGGTATGCCAAAAATATATTTTAATTTAAAAAAAAATCATTATCATTGTTTAATATGTATGTAGCCTATCCTATTTTTACATTCTTGCACTTTTATTTTGATACTATCCTGCATATGCATGCACTGGAACACTGGAAATTCTTTAAGGAGTATCAAGAGTTAATGGAAAACCAATTTGGCAACCAATTTAATCTAAAACACCCTGAAAACTAATTGGTGTTATCACACCATAACAACAGTCTTTTAATGCGTTATTCATTGTTTAAATAACTGGGCAAACTAAAAGCTGTTATTTGCGAGCCGTTATGATAAGGGACCGCTAATGAAAGCGACCATTATGTCATTGCCTGCCTTATTTCAGAGAAGAAGGCACTTTTATTTATTTTGGACTACTGCTACTGGATGTGAATGTGTGGTGGGGAGCAGATTGTTTTTTAAACAATGTATATTTTTTTTGTTGGGAAACACTGCTGTGATGTGTAGTGATGTTGGGGTGCATTCATTTCTTCTTTTAAATAATTTTTGGTGGCTGGGTGGGGGGGGGGGGTATTATCAATATGAGGATACTTGAATATGAGGCTACTTGAAAATGGAAAGTCATAGCTTGACTTCATGAATGAAGTGTGTGTGTGTGTGTGTCCGTCCAGGGAGAGCATCCTGAAGACGGCCAAGGCGCTGGTGGAGGACACCAAGCTGCTGGTGGCGGGGGCAGCCTCCAGCCCGGACCGGCTGGCCCAGGCCGCCCAGTCCTCAGCCAAGACCATCACGCAGCTCACCGAGGTGGTCAAACTAGGAGCCACCAGCATGGGCTCTGAGGACCCAGAGACACAGGTGAGCTGTCTGGGTGGCGGGCTATCTGTCTGTCTGGCTGTCTATCTGTTTATCTATAAATCTGTGTATCTATCAGTCTATCTGTCTGTCTGTTTATTTATGTGTCTGTTGGTTTCCCTATATATCCATTCATCTATCTATCTATCTATCTATCCATCTGTCTATTCTGCTGTGTTTTTATCTCTGGGCTGGACTGTTGCAATAAACAACTATATTCGCTTAATCAGTCAACCCTGTATGAATAAATATTGCCCCTGCATTACATTATTACCGCATGAAATAATAAAACAACACACTCAAACGGGACGACAACATCCGTCACTGTCGGCTATCTGTCCTCGACGTACACCCAGGGTTACATCTCCCCCCTGTTGTAATTATAGCTGTGTGTGACACAGCCTCTATCTTCCTCCTTCCCTCCTCTCTCTCTCTCTGTGTACGCCCCCCCCTGGGCCCCCCCTGTCAGGGCCTAGGTAGGGAGTGATAAGCACCACGGTGTCAGAGTGCTGTCTCCCCGGGGAGGGAGGCCGGGCGGGAGGGAGCTGCTGATAAAGCTATACATCTATTGCTATTGTGTCGTATTGATTCCTCCCTCCCTCCCTCCATCTCTGCAGGTGGTTCTGATAAACGCCGTGCGCGACGTGGCCAAGGCTCTGGCCGAGCTCATCAGCGCCACCAAGTGTGCGGCAGGCAAGCCGGCGGACGACCCGTCCATGTACCAGCTGAAGAGCGCGGCCAAGGTAGACGAAGTGGATGTTATTTTGTCCTGCTGTTGCGCTGCTGTTGTTGCGGTTGATTTGTTTTCGGTCGGTTTCCGTTGTGGTTTGTTCTGCGAGAGGAGGAGCGTGTTGGAAATCTAGCTTAGCTTCAAGCGGTGGTCTGTTGGTGGTTTGCTCAGTTAGTTTTATTTAGTCACGTTGTGTAATATAGGGTCCCTGAGCTGTTTTTATTCCATTATATTTTTGGAGTGTGTGTGTGTGTGTGTGTGTGTGTGTGTGTGCGCGTGCGTGTGCACTGTAAGGGGATAGATCAGTGTCTTTGAAGCAGGCCTGTCCTATATCACACGACGCCTAATCAAATGGGTTTTTTTTCCCTCCGCTTGAAGTCTCTGCTCGAACACCAGGATCCTTGTGTTTTGCCTTGTTTTGTTTTTTTGGCCCTCTTTCCTAACCGGTTGTCCAGCTCCAGCTTGAAACCATAGTGGTTGCGTAAAGCATGTCTCTCATCCAAATGGAATTGGGACCACGCATGGGCCCCCCCCCGTGCGCACACTGACAGATTGTTTCTTTACCTCCAACATATGGCGGCCTCTCACTGTGACCCACTCCGACGGCCGCCTCTCATGTTCCTGAAATCTTCACTCGTCTGTAGCCTAGCGTAACCTTTTGAAAATGATCCGCGTCACTCATCGCGGTGCCGCGATACGGAGACGTGTTTGAACGTGGCACAGTACTGGACCAGCTCCTTTGAAGACAGCTCCTTTTTCCCCTATGTGTAATTTTGACCATTCTAGAAATATGATTATTTCATTTAGATAACCATTGACTACCACCAAGCGCCATCATGTTTAGAAACACTATAACCCCCAGCCTTACTTGGGGATGGAGGAGAGGGGGCTCCCCCTGCTGGTCTGACCGCGTCCTGCGCTCTCTCCGCTCCCCGACAGGTCATGGTCACCAATGTGACATCGCTGCTGAAAACGGTGAAGGCGGTGGAGGACGAAGCGACCCGCGGCACCCGGGCTCTGGAGGCCACCATCGAGTGCATCAAGCAGGAGCTGACGGTAAGGAGGAGGAGGAGGAGATCTGGCTTCATACAGGGGAGGTGGGGCCGGGTGGGAAGGCTGAATTATAGTCGCCGGATGGTACTCACAGTGGGTGTCTATGCCGGTGCTCGCATTATTCAAAGGATTTTTTTTCTCCACAAATCACTGACATATTTGTTGACTTGAATCTGCTCTGTGTTATTTTCACTGTTCAGATTCAGAATCTTCGTTACAGGTCCAGGTACATTTCTTTTTACAGCAATACCACACTTGTGACAGGTCATAAAAACACACAGAATATCACAGTTGGCTAAATGAATCAGAACACGTAGCAGGAAAATCACATTCTTTCTGTCTCTCCCACTTGGAGTTAGGTTTTTGAAGAGGTGCGCATGAGTTACGCCGACCGGCGGCCTCTGTGGGATACGCAGGTGGGCGTCGTAGAGAACCACAGCCTTCGGCCCTGTTCAATGCAGAAGTATAAATCAGAGGGGCCCTTACTGGCAGACTGGGCTCTGGAGCAGGTCACAGGTGTATGGATGTCCTCATTGCTGAACAGCAACTAGAGCAACCTACCTCCATTTTTCTCAGCACTCTCTGGCCCTGTGTGGTTTATTTATTTTTTCTCTTATCAGTGATTGGGCAGCACACAAGATGGAGTGCAAAACGCAACTTTGTTTTTAACAATGTTTTTTTTTCCAATGTGTTTCGTTCTTTGCAAATGTTTGCTAATTCTTATCAGCAGGCACCCGGCATACAATCAGACATGCAGCCTGGGCCAAATACAACACCGCCCACACTTAGCTTAAACCAAACCAAAACAAAATGTCCTCTTTTTTTGCCCTTTGTTATTTTAGGTCACACTCAGATCGCCTCCCTTTAAGAACACAGCCTAGCATCAGTATCGGTGTGTGTGTATCAGTGTGTGTGTGTGTGTGTGTGTGAACTGACCCCTGATATCATTGGCCAGGTGTTCCAGTCCAAGGACATCCCGGACAAGTCCACCACACCGGAGGAGTTCATGCGGATGACGAAGGGCATCACCAATGCCACCGCCAAGGCGGTGGCGGCCGGCAACTCCACCCAGCAGGAGGATGTGATCGCCACGGCCAACCTCAGCCGCAAAGTTGTCTCGGACATGCTGGCCACCTGCAAGGTGCCCATTCACAGCCCTCCCAGCATGCCCTGCTGCCCACACACACACACACGCGCGTGCTCACAAATACAGATACATATACACACCAATACATACACACACACAGATATATATACACCAATATACACACACACACACACACACATACTCTAGTCACACCTTGAAGTGACTCATTCACTTTTTCAAAGTCAGGCCATCAGGAGCAGTGTGTGTGTGTGTGTGTGGGGGGGGGGGGGTGTCCTTGAGTAAAACACACAAAGATACAACAAGAAGATGTGGGATATTATGTTGAATGATTTGTGTTTCCTTGAACATGAAGGCAATTTAAAAAACGTTGTACGACTAATACACTGGCGTCTGATGTCGTGTTTGTGGTGAGATAATATGCGTCTACCAGGTTTACAAATAGTTTACCTTCAAAGATAGTGTACAACATAACTGCATATTGAATTTATAAAGTGAATCATCACTTCTAATCTCCTTTACTCTGTAGCTTCCGCTTACCTTTAAGTACACACACACACAATCAAATTCACATTTTGCTTATTTTTGTGTACAGCTTATTTTTTCATTTTACGTATTTTTTCATTTTACGTATTATATATATATTTTTTTGTATTGTGTTACTTGCTAATTGTACTACTCTACGTGCCTCCGCAAAGTGTTTTGATTGGTTGATGTCCTGCGTGTGGTCCTCCTCCTCCCCGCAGCAAGCGGCGTGCCACAGTGAGGTGAGCGAGGAGGTGAGGCACCAGGCCCTCCGCTATGGATCAGAGTGCACCCTGGGATATATCGACCTGCTGGAGCAGGTGTTGCAGGTGAGGCTGCACTCACACATTGCCTACCGTAAATACAGAAGTGGAAGGTGTGTGTGTGGGTGGGTGTGTATGAAAAAAAGGGTGTGTGTTCAATCATTTGTGTGGATTTTTTTTTTAATTATTTGTTGGATCTTTATTGACGGTAAGGAGTGTTGTGGATCACACACACACAAGTGTGAGTGTGTCATTTATTTTTTTCAACATTCGTGTGCATCTTTTTCTTTTTTTTTTTTTACAAAAAAAATGTGTGTGTGTTCAGGTGCTCCAGCGGCCAACGGGAGAGCAGAAACAGCAGCTGGTGGTGCACTCTAAGAGGGTGGCAGCCTGCGTCACCGAGCTCATCCAGACAGCAGAGGCCATGAAGGGTTAGGCCCCCCACACACACACACACACACACACACACACACACACACACGTATGTAGACACATATACACACACACACACACATGCATGTAGACACATAAACACACACACACACATGCATGTAGACACACACACAACCACACATGCATGTACACACACACACACACACATGTATGTACACGCACACACACACACACACACACACTTTCATACTGCTGCCTCGCCACTTGCAAGTGGGTTTCACAGAATCACATCTTAACTGCTAAAGTGACAATCCAAAAAGCTAATCTCAGCCATTTATTTTTGGGCCTGCGTAACATCCACGGTGTTAGCGTGTCACCACGCTCTCTGCCTAATCAAAGATAGTTTATGGAAATCACTTCACTAGAATGTGGTGTAGGGGAGTCTCAGTGGAAATTGTTCAAATTGAGCGCTGCCAGGCGGTTATGACTGGCGAACGCAGGCCAGCGTTGCCTCTGGAAGCGGCGCTGCCATATCCCTGACAGCCCTAATGGATTGTGTTTGCAGGGAAAATTAGATTTCACCGTATAGCCCCAGACCCACCAGGGCTATCCACTTCACCCCTTTAATGTCCCTTGTGTGCTCTCTCTCTCTCTCTCTCTCTCTCTCTCTCTCTCTCTCTCTCTCTCTCTCTGTATGGCCTCAGATGGAGGTAAGTAAGATATGGTGTATTCCCCCCCCCCCCCCCCCCGCCAGATCACCTTTCTCCGAGACTGAGGGGGGTAATGGGGGGAGCGGCGAGGGGTGGGTGTGTGTGTGTGGGGGGGGGGGTTTACGGTGCATGGGAGAGCAGATTTCCCCAGGGCTCGACAAAATCTATGAGAAAACTTCTTCCCATCTGCGTCCTTAAGCTGTGCCCCAAAACAGCCCCATTTATTTTACGGCCACTTTAAAAAATCTATAAAATGACAAGGAGCCATCAAACGTGCCGTGAGGATTTTTAAGCAAACTTTTCGGGTTCGCTTTGAGGCTTGAAACCGAAAAAGACGCTCTCTTTGAGTGGATCGGGTTGTGAAAACCTGACCCTCCCGAGTGTGTTTGTGGATTGCATGAGCACCGGCATCCCAGCAGTTACGTATGTTTTGGGGCATAGTTCTGTCCTGTTCTGTCCATCCCCCTCCATCCAACCAACCATCCTCCTTTATCTGCCTGGATCCAGGTCAGGGTCAAGGCGGATGGGACGTGTTTTGTGCGGTTGTTGTAGTTGTTGTTGTTGTTTTTGTGGGGTTTTTTGCTGTGTGGTGTTGTGAAGTCGCACATCATTGTTTTGTCCCCACCTCCATTAGACTACTCAGTTATTTTAGTCATTTAAACTGCTTTAAACCCTTCAGTGGACCATTGTACTACACTTTAGACCAGACTTGGACATTTTAGACAAATGCACTCGTTTGTCTTGTAATCGTCTGTCCCACGTGTCTTGAATGCGAACCAAGTTCCTAACGGAAAAAAATCCGGAAAAAAAAGTTATTTGAATGGAATTGCCCTGCGGTAAGGTCAGGCCGCCTCCCGTCAGGTCCTGAGACCTGGGAGGAGGAGGAGGAGGAGGAGGATGAGGAGGCGGTGACTTCACCAGCAATCACTTTCAGGTTCTGAATGGGTTGACCCTGAGGACCCCACCGTCATCGCCGAGACCGAGCTGCTGGGAGCCGCGGCGTCCATCGAGGCGGCGGCCAAGAAGCTGGAGCAGCTGAAACCCCGGGCCAAGCCCAAGGTAAACCCCCCCCCCCCCACCACCACCACCAACACCACCCACCACCCCCCCTCCAAATACCCCACACACAACCAGACACAGGCCTCCTCTTGACATTTGGTGTTCATTAACACACGGCCCAGAGCCAATGTGGGCTAAAGGTATAGCAGAGAATGTGATACAGCCTTCAGGATGGAGGGGGAGATCTCTTTACATGCAGTGATGTGAAATTACTTTTAGTCGTTAGGTAACGTCAGCTTTCACAGACCATATTGTTGCCGGCGCTAAGATAATCTTTTGAGAAACTTTTGGCGTATTTATTTATTTTTCTGTCAATGTTTCTGTCAATGTTTTTGAGCTGCGCTCCCCAAGGTCCTGAGGTTTATGTTGGAACGAGTACAAAATGAGCCATGAAAATTATGTTGCCCTCTTTGGAAAGGAGGAGGTCAACCCTGTCATTGAGCAGATTGCCTTGGTTATAAAAAAGGACATTGTGCAATTCTGAACTAAATTAACCTTCCTATCCACCATAACAAACAAGGGTATACAAATGAAAATGAAATATGTCCAAATACGTGATGTATGGCTTTGTTGTAGTGTGTATGACGCTTGTTTACTTGTTTACCTTCCTCCGGAGACAAAATAGACAGACCCCCCCCCACCGTGTTATCCCCCCCCCCCACACACACACACACCCACACACACACACACACCCCTATTCACTCTGGCTATATGGAAAACATATTGGATTCAGATACCTCAGGTACTTGAGGAGTTTAGCATTTATTCACAGGGTGTATTTTGCTTTGCATGCCAGCTGCTCCCTCTAGTGATATGTTAGTATGTTGAATTGAAGCTTATTAATATGTAATGTCCGTACTAGTGTTCGCATTAGTGTTGGTATGAAATTAAACAACACAGCATTTCAAATCAGGCAAAAAAATTATGTTTTTTTTTTCAAATGCGCGTGTGTCTGTGTATTTGTGTGTGAGGATAGTGTAGGGATATTTCATTGCTGGCTGGGGGTATTCGAGTCGTCCTATGGATGTGAGTCAGCAGCTTTGCAGGTGGCCCAAAGCTGACCAGCGTTTTCACTATGTCACTTTTAGCTCCCCGTCAAGGGCCGGAAACAAGGGCTGTCCCCCGCTACACATTGCAGCGGGGGAATAGGCAAAATATGACACTTGACCTGATCAAAAATGTGCCTTTTATGAATTATCCGATAGTTGAAAGACCACTCTAGGTAAATCGTTCTGTCAACTTTTGGCAATGTTTTCTCGCAATGTTTCTTCTTTTATAGCCTACATTAAACATACAAAATTGTTGTGTTGAGAGATTATATTTTTTGAAAGGTTTTCTCAGAAGTGAGGTGCAGTCTATAAATGATGTTGCAGTTGCGCATACAGCCCATAATAATCTGTTATAGACGATGACTCTCCATATTGCATCCTTTGTATCGTCGACATGCTGACATTTATACAGCTAACAAACATTCACATTATTAATCAGGGGAAAGTTAGTGAGAGAGTGGTCGAGTGCTGTTGTTACGACCCCCTAGTCGAGGGGATAGAGGGGATAACATAAAGCTGACTCAGGTACAGACAGACACTGTGTTTTCAAAACAAACAGGTACATTTATTGGCACAAAGGTCAATAATAGGTCAATAATAAACATGAGGAGCGAAAAGACTTGAACAGTGATTGCTCATATATACCTGATGCGGGACATGCGTGATTGCAGGATGTATCATCAGTCTGACTCTACACTCTTTAACACTTTATCTGTGCGAACGCGAGACTAATGTCCATCTGCTCCTTCTCCTCTCCCTCCCCCCTCACGTTTCCTCCTACTATGTGCTGCCTCTCCCCTACTGTGCCTCCTGTTTGGCCCGTTCCCCCACCTGTCCAGCAGGGGGCGGTCATCTCCTCCTCCTCTGACCCAGCATGCTTCCCTGTGTCCCCCTCCCTCTCCTTCTGAGCCGTGTGTAGACCTGGAAGCCTTCTCTGCAGGGCTCTGTCTGATATGTTTGATATATTAGGTTGTTATTCAGTCCAACTATATATCAAACATATTCCTACAGTGTCCCGCCCTGTCTACAGCCACCTGTGGCCTTGTGTGTTTTCACTAGCGGTCTGTGGTATTAACCTGTTACTGACTGAGGCGCCAGATATATATATACAATTATATATATATATATATATATACATATCTATTACTAATCTACATTAAAAGCCCACGTCGCAATGGAAGGAGTCTGAAGTCTTAACGGGGATGTGCCGGTCTTCTTCCCCCCCCTGCAGGCGGATGAGACGCTGGATTTCGAGGAGCAGATCGTGGAGGCGGCGAAGTCCATCGCGGCGGCGACCAGCGCCCTGGTCAAGTCGGCGTCGGCGGCTCAGAGAGAACTGGTGGCGCAAGGCAAGGTCAGCCAGTGGTCTCCTCACGCTCGCGTTTTTCTACACGCCGGTAACATTAACATGTAGAGCAGGCGTACTGATACGGATGATATTATATGTTTTTTAGTTTTCAATAATATAACCTCATCGTCGGTACGATGCGCTGCCCCTGGCTCGATTGAAATGTAACACTTCTTAATGACGGAGAAACGCAGGGAGGGAGGGAGGGAGGGAGGGAGGGTGCGTTTTTTGGGTTGTTTTAGTTTCAAATACTTGCTCTCCTATGTTCATTTCTGCTCTCTTCTCTCTTTACAATTCTCGAATGTTACCTACAGCACCTTTAAGTACAGTTTGCATTGTGCTCTCTAGGTTGGATCCAATCTGGCCAACGCAGTGGACGACGGCCAGTGGTCCCAAGGGCTCATCTCTGCCGTGAGTTGCCGTGTTTACATTCAGTTCAAGCCCCGTTCAATGTAGTAGCGCCAACTCAAGCGAATATCTACCTCCCTTGCGCCGCAGGCACGCATGGTGGCGGCGGCCACCAGCAACCTGTGCGAAGCGGCCAACGCCTCGGTCCAGGGCCACGCCAGCGAGGAGAAGCTCATCTCCTCGGCCAAGCAGGTGGCGGCGTCCACTGCCCAGCTGCTGGTGGCGTGCAAGGTCAGAGCCGACCAGGACTCTGAGGCCATGAGGAGACTGCAGGTACGCTTAACGACGACACTCCGCCACCCGCCGGTGCGCATGCAAAGCGGGTCAGAAAACATTTCGCGCGGAGAAGAAGTTCGGCGAGGTCGTAAGAACGAACCGCGAACAGACACGGTCGTGGAGAAAACAAACAAACATCGTATACCTCGCAAAACTTATTTTTCATTCCATTTGAACGTTGTGTGTGATTCGTCGGAAAAGCCCGGCAGGGTTGATTTATTTTGATACGTTTTCCCCCGTCTCACACTCTGGTCTTGACTAATGACCAAACCGAAACCGCATTGAGTGTAAAAAGTTTTTCGGCAAAGGACTTCTTCGGTCTCGGCCTCGCCAAAATAAAATCAATTTCTTTTGAAGTATGCTGCCCCGCTTTACTCCCACACATCCGTCATGGTGTCTGGGTCTATCAAAGAAAGTTGAGTGTTGTGTGTGTGTCTTTCTCTTTCTCTCTCTCTCTCTCTCTCTGTCTCTCTCGGCCCTATAGGGCGCAGGCAACGCTGTGAAGCGAGCGTCCGACAACCTGGTCAAAGCGGCACAGAAGGCGGCCTTCGACAAAGCCGACGACGCCAGCGTTGTGGTGAAGACCAAGTTTGTCGGTGGCATAGCACAGGTGGGACAACGGTTTGGACTGAAAGACTGGGGGGGGGCATCTAATCCTTTTTCTTTCCGTTTCATTATTACTGCTCTCAACCCTGACGTCGGTGACCGTTAGCCGTCCAAGAGCGGCTCAGTCACATCTGAGAAGTAAATGATAACAGAATGCTGCTGACATGCGGTATTTGCGGGCTGAGGTTTTCCATCCACAGCTGAATAAACATGAAATCTTCTGGATCTTTTTTTTTTTTTTTCCTTTTGCACCCAGTTGTGTGCAATGCACGACGTGCTTATGTGCATGGTTGTGAATGTGAGGTTATGTATGCACACGGAAATATAATCTCATATTGGGAACCCCTTTCAGCGACGTTTCTCTTAAGCCTCCCGAGTCCTCCTGACTGTAAAGTAGGCCAGTCATAACAACGTACCCAGATACAATTTTCCAGAATCTAGACTTTGATGAAAATAGCAACCCAAAGAAAATACCAACCACAACACACGCACGCGCGCGTGCACGCACACACGCACACACACACACACACACACACACAATTCGTTCCTTTTGTCTCCAGAGATTTTCTATTTATATTCATGCTTTCTATAGTATTCCTCGGGCAAATGCTCCACATCACAATATTATAAGGTGGGTCCATCATTCTGCTGCCTCTCTGTATGTTTGAGGATGTTATCACCAGTCAAATGCAAGGTAATTGGTTAGAGATCATTTTCATAACATTATGCAAACCTGTTTATTGACTTTCCCTGCTATGATAAGACGGTACTTTATTTAACCCACACGGGACATTTGAATGTCACAGCAGAAAGTACAGGAGAGTAGTAGAAGATGTCATGTTAGTGTCTTATTATAACTATACACTATAACTTTAACTTTAACTATAGATTATTGACTATTATAAATACATATCTAAAGTAACATGCTACATTGAGGTATCTCAATTGCAAAAAATACCACACAAATATTTCCTAATGCGGAGTGTGTGTATGGTTGAGAGCTGGTGTACAGTCTCACCTCGCCCGAGTCAGACTGATTAGACTCTGGGGCTGGGTGGGGCTGCACACCTGTGGAGCAGAGCAATCATGGCACCCAGGATAAACCAGCTATCACCACACACATGAGAGACAGAGAGAGAGAGAGAGAGAGAGAGAGAGAGACTGTCATGGCAGCACGTTACATCTGCTTGGCGTATTACTTCTACAACATCTACCTACCATCTACCAATGTCCTGTGTCGGAGGGGCCCAGCAGAACCCACTAAGGTGGCTTGTGGCAGAATCAACTGCCACACCTTAATTTCATAAACTGTAATTGTGAATATGAAGGCAACCCACCCCACAGAAAAGTCCTTAACCAGTATAAGTACCTGCTTTATACGTAGCCCCCACCCAAAATAGAAACAATACAAAAACAAGCAAAAAATAAGAATAGCATACAATAAAACAAAACAAATGAATACAAATGAAACAAGTTGTACTATCCACATTGTATAATGTAAGGTGGTGGGATCATTCCAACATCAGTACATCTTACAGAAGCATAATATACATTCGTAATGTATATTATTGTATTGATCATAATATGTTCTATAGTGCACTTTCTTGTTGTCCGTCCTGTCTCATTTTACTGTAATTAATCGTCTGTTTTTACTGTCTGTTTTTTATGTACGAGGACTGCAGATGGAAATTAGCTGCTCTGCTAAATCTGGTGCAACCATCTTCTCATTTGTTAAATGATTAATGTACTTGCACACTGTCCTTTCATTAATTAAATAAACTAAACTAAGCATCGCTTGCATCTATTTTGAGGGATAGTAATAAAAATCTGTATTGTCCACAAATGTGGAAACTTCACAGGTTGGTTAAAACACATCACAGTACATCACAATAAATAGAATAAAAAAAACAGGACATGGTATGGACAACAATAACGGACATGGTTTCAGTGTGAATGGTGTTTAGCAAAGTTATTTCATTTTGTATGAAAGACTTTTTGTAAATGTTCTTGGTTGCTTTAGCGGCTCTATAGCGTCTTGACCTTATTGACCTTTCGGGAGAGAGATTTGTTTTTAATTATTGGTTTTATGCTGGCGCTTACCCTATAACCCTTCTGTTGTCCCACAGATTATTGCTGCCCAGGAGGAGATGCTGAGGAAGGAGCGGGAGCTGGACGAGGCCCGGAAGAAGCTGGCTCAGATCAGACAGCAGCAGTACAAGTTCCTGCCCAGCGAGCTGAGGGAGGACCAAAGCTGATTGGCTGCATGGGGCCAGCTCAGGGCCTGTTGCAGGGATCCAGTTGGAAGTACGGAGTAACATCTGCCAACGTGAAATTGGCTCCTTTGCTCTCAAATAATTATGAATTAAGGAATATATAGAACTTGAAACAGGCCTGTTTGAAAAGGTGTAAAAGTGCCTGTGCTCTATATTATGCGTGTATGTGCGTGTGTGTGTGTGTGTGTGTGTGTGTGTGTGTATGTGTGTGCTGTGTGTATGTACTCGTGACAGAATGGAGCTGACTTTCAGGCACAAAAAAAAAAAAAAATACTGGTTGTTCCTGTACTTACTATATGAAAAAGTGAAGACGGTGTATCTAAAAAAAAAATATATAGTACTCTACTACTCGTCGCTTCTTTATGGGCGTTATCGTCTAAAGCAATCTCGGATCACAGTATGAGATGCAGAGTGAATGTGACCTGGGGACGAGTCGATGCCGACGTGCATCATCCAAAGACGACGGTAAACATGGGGAAGCGGCCACGGTTTCCGCTCCTCCGCCACCCGCGGTCCCGCGACCTTCACAGTCAACGAAACGGCGGCGCCCTGTTGCCTCGCTTTAACCATCCGCTCGCATCTACCACGACGGTCCTCTATACATATCATTTAAGCTACCGACCAAGAGTAGAGTAGCGGAGACTGAAACGGCACTTGTACTTTACTAACACGAAGACGAACTCCGGTTCCACGGTTTCAATATGAAGGAGGAGCCGATGAAGAATCGCTCCGAAAGGCCTTTGCTAAGCAAGTCACTACTAGCAAGTGGTTCTGGTCCCGAGCGATGGATGAAAAAAAAAGACATGAACAGTAGAATAGGTCATCTTAAGGGACACTGTTTGTAAAGAGAGAGTTAACTCAACTCAAAATAATAATAATAATAATAATAATAATAATAATAATAATAATAATAATGATAATAATAATAATATATTTTTTATTTCTCACATCTGTCTGAAGAAAATGCTGGTGCTTAAAAAGTGAACAGGTCAAACGATGTTGGTTTAGATTTAAAAAAAAAAAGGTTTGTCATGCGCTGCTTATGAACTTTCACCCCTCCCATCCACCCTACCCCCTCCATCACCAAGCCCTCATACGTGTACTCAGCTGTTTGAGAGCGGTTTACATACCGCGTCATGTTTATCCCTGCTTGTCTTAATGTTTTAATTCCAGCCCCTGTCGACAGGAGCCAGATATTGTTTGAAAGCTCGGCTGGGTACAACAAAAACACACATTCCCTCACTGGCTCTGTCCTGGTCGAGACGTTTTTTTCCACGTTAAGACTGTCTACAGCAATACATTTTACAGAATATTTTGAAGGTGACCTATAACTTAAATGAGATTGTGTCGTTTTAGAGATTGCATGGGCAATCACGTTGGGCATGAAGAGGGCAGTGGTGCACCGAGATAGCCACCGTTACACTTATGCACTGAGGAAGGCGTCTCCGAGGCATCTCCGCTTGCTCCTTCCCGTGTCCCCAACACACTTAGAAGGAAGGGGAGAGACCTGACGGCTCTGACCGGGGGCGGATGGGACTTGATTCGACCGCGTGTCTATGTGTGTACTATATTATAAGGTATAATCTCCCGTACTCTGTATCGCTCTGTCTCTCTCTCTCTCTCTCTCTCTCTCTCTCTCTCTCTCTCTCTCTCTCTCTCTCTCTCTCTCTATCCTCGTCAGCGTCTGGTCCACATTTTGTACTAGTGCCTTACATCAGTCTGCAGCATGGGGCAGGCGGCGGGGAGGGGTGGTCTTCTCTCTGGATCAGAACCGGTAAAAACACCAATGTATCCCCCACCACCCCCTCCCCCACCCCCTCCCCATCCCCAACCCACCTCCGGTCGGGCTCTGATGAAAACCATCACCTAATAGTCTTTTCAACATCTGATTTCAATGCCTTGCCCGACGGTCTTATCTGCCCCACCGTCCTGTACGCCCGTATGGAAGGGCGTCCGCGGATGACTGAACTCACCAGACTTAACACTACACTGCATTCCAACAGCATGTGGCAACAAGTTATATCAACACATTGTTCTGCCTTGAAGATCATTAGGAAACCTGGTCCGTCTTCAAATGTTGGGGAGTCGAATCAACTTTTTTTTTTTTGGTTGTTGTTTTTTTTTTGTCCTTAAACCACTATAAAGTTTGTATTGATATAAATGTATGAATTATCATGAAATATATTGTCTAAACTATTTGTCCAAATATTAACTGGAATAGCAAAAGTTAGTAGTACTCTTCTAAATAGGTGTTGTGCTTTCTTCAATATTGGTTTTATTATTTCATGCTATATGTATATTTATCTGGTCACAAAGGTATTTTTTGTATTCACCAAAAATTAAAAGAGTGTAAAACAATCACTTCCGTGTTTTTGTTTAGTTTTTTAGCTGTTTTTTTCCCCCTTATTTCCTTTCCTTTCCTCCCTTTCCTTGACTTCACAAAAATGTCAACGCTTGGAAATACACTAATACACACAGATTAGATTTTGATCTGTCCTAGCTCCGAGTTAAAGTGTTTATTTTAATGGCAGTTGTAATAAGCTGTAATAAGAATAACTGCAGAGGCAGGAGCTGGAGCTGACATGGTAGATCCAGTCCAGTTGGTGTCAGTGTTCCCTGCACAGTTGGGTTTGAGGGATCTGGTCTACAACTATGCTGTGGTGGCGTCCTTGGCAGACCGCGCCACACCAAATATGGTCAGCGTGTCATTTATTTGGTTCCATCCGCTTCTGAAATCAGAAATATTTGAACGTAATGAGACCTAATGTTGCGATTGGTTTCACCCACCGAGCCAAAACATGAAGATAATTCATACTGGTACAATCTTGAGTATCTGGAGGACAGTTATTATATATCAAATAACGTAAAATATACCATCGGTGTTGGTTGACGCCATGTTAAAGTCATCTTGGCCTAATGGTAAAGCCATGTTTGTGGCTTGATTGTTATTTGGCCCATAAGTTACCCAGTTGATCTCAAACTATAGCTGCTGCTTGGTCCAAACTACATTTCCGTGCATGGAAGCAGGATGGTTCAGATGGATGGTCAGAGGTGTTGAGTACAATACATTGAGCTTCCCTAATGAACACCATATTTGGTTGGTTGAGAGTGTGTGAGTCTCATGCGAGGCCAGGCCACACAGCGGAGAAGGGAAACTCAGGACATGCATTTAACAGGGAGTGTCGCTCCACTTACCACCAGATCTCTGTCTCTCTCTCTCTGTCTGTCTGGCTGTCTGTCTGTCTGTCTTTCCTTTACTAATTTTCTCTCCATTTCCTCTGTTTCTGCTTTTGAAAAACCCTCACTAGGTTGAAAATGTTAAATGGCCCTTGGTCTTGTCATTATCTTATCATTAGCTTTGTGTGTTTGCAGGCTGATTAGCGGACCACTGGATCTTACTCTCCCAGAATTCAATTTGGCGCCAACGGGTTTGTTTGTACCCACGTGCCAACATATTAGACAATATGTTGTTTTTGATGACTTACTATTGTTTATTTGTACTATTTGTACTCTTTTTAACCTTTAGCCCCCAAAGACTCGAAGTCCATATGTCTGAAGGCCACATGTTTTTCAAACTTGTCAACCTTTTTGATGCCTCAGGAGTTGCCACACATGTCATCAATAACAAACCAATGAGTCTCCTCTCAGACATTTTCTTGCCACGGTTTCATGTGGCAAGCAGTGACCCCATGGCGCCCTCCGTGCAGAACACTTGCGTGTAAATGAGTTGTGTTAGTTATGACCAGAGTTTATACTGCAGACCCTGGCCTTTGATTAGCTACACTTAATCCACAAGGCCTGGGAGAATGTTTCAGCTCTCTTCTTTGTTCTCGGCTTTAGTTCATATAAGCAATGCTCAATGACCTAACAGCCTCCAGCCTTGTTCTGGTTAAACATGATCGGGTTCATCAATTTTGTAAGCCATTACAAGCCCTCATCAAATCAATATTATAATTGACGTAAGTGAGTCTAAAACTTGAGGTTGAAGTTTTGGAAGTTAATTGGAAGTCCTCCGTGTGTGTGTGTGTGTGTGTGTGTGTGTGTGTGTGTGTGCATGTGTGTGTGTGTGTGTGTGTGTGTGTGTGTGTGTGTGTGTGCGCGCGCAGTAGAAGTAGTGGCGCTAGTGGGTGTGCTCACAACTGGAGTCTTCATTGAGGTTGAAAAATGTATGCGTCTTGTTATGAATACGACTTGTTGAAATGGGGATACATCTGTTTTTCTATTGATCTTTTTAAAGAGCTGCTTCAGCTCTTTGACTAGACTAAACAGCAATGAATGAAGGGTCTATATATAAGTACTGTTCTCGCATTCCTTAAGATGAAAGTCAACTGTTATGTGTACATATATATATGTTTTTGCTAAAGTTTTGACTCTTGCCTGGATGTTTTACAAAAGAAAGTCGATGCCCTAGTATTATGGAGTCAGAATGTCCTAACATGTTCCTGTGAAGTTGTTAAAATGTTGTTTTCCTCATTCCTGCATTTCTTCTAGCTTGTGATACATGTGCTTAAATAGAGACCACATCCGCAATTGTGTTACAGATACTGCATGCATCGTGCTTTATTGACCTGTTGGGTTAGAGGTCAATGAGAATGACCTCTAAATGATGGTCATTGGCTCCATTGGTAAACACTGAAGCACAACCCATTCCAACAGTCATAAAATGCATATGTGTTGTATTCTCAATCAAACCCTTTATTTGTATAACTTGCAATTATTGTTTAATTACTTGGTGGTCAATTACTGGTATAACTACACATTATAATTGTAATTAATTGAAACTTTTTTAGGGGGGGGCATTTTATCCACAACCTTGACCTGTGAGCCTTGCCTAATCCGGTGAGATGTGTTTGTTAACCACCTACAGCTCCATAGCCAGCATTCCTGCTCCCATTAAAAAGAAGGCAGCTGCGTTCTGTAAGACACATACACGTTGTTGTAAGAGCCAGCAATGCTCCATAACATAAACACGGAGGACAGGAGCAGGATGGATCAGAGAGGGAGCCTTTTAACTAACGGACTCCCGGGAATACATGACTATTTTAGGCCAACAGTGGTCCTCTCCCAGCCTGCAGGCTCCATAACTCACCCTGCGGGCCTACGCAGCGTCTTCTCCAAACAGGAGTGCCCAGAGGCTCCCTTGTAAATACTGTCTCACGCAAGGTTAATCAATAGCTTTTAAACTGCGTGTAACGGTTTGAGTGAAATTATTTGTTGATGATATTGATGTTTTTTTAATAACGTGAAAGTTTACATAGTAGTAGTCCTACTCCATGGAAATGTGTCCTTGTCAAAGAAAGGTAACGCTTTTTTTTAACGTTGAACATTAACAAGCAGACGACAAACAAGTAAAGACAAAATAATAATTCAACAGACGAATAAATAAATGAATAAATGACAACATCATTAGCGGTTGAACTGGCCTCGGACCAATAGGGGGCACCGGCAGTTTTCGGCGTCATTTTGTTGCGAAGATTGCCCTTCAAATTATTCTAAAAACAGTCCTATGAATCGTTTTATAATTGGATACTATGCAGGGGAAGAGACATACTTTTAAAATATATATATTATTATTTAGTAGGTAGGCCTATATATCTTCAAAAACCTGCCTGTGGTTTGGGAGGATGTGTGGGAAATTTGAATCAGTCTGAATCTCATGGCTGCCTGGCCACATCTTATAAAACCAATATTGTATAAAGTGTCCAATTGCAGGAAATGGCCTACATTCCTGCCGTTATGTAACGCCGTGGCCCTCGTTATTCACCCCTTTTCATCAGATATACATGAAGGTACTGAGGTGGTTTGCTAGCGGCTCCTTGGTGCGGGGTTTGTGTTAGCGGCGGGTTAGCTTCGCTACGTCCCCCTGCATGCTGGCTGTGAGGATTGAATGTCGGCCGCTCTGAGGAGGGCAGCTTCCTTGGGCCATGGTGTAAGGAAGGCGCGGTATGGGCTTAGTCAGCAGTCAGCAAGGCAAGGGGGGCTATATTGGGTTGGAGCTGAGACTTAAACTTTGCGGGCTAATTTTGGACGACTCTACCAGTAACAGAAGGTGAACCTATTAAATGAACGTGGTTGGAGTCGCAACGCCGTGTTTTTTTTTGTGTGTGTGTTTCTTTTCTACAAGCTTTGAGGTTTCCAACGGTTTCTCCGGTGTTGGTTCCTCGGTGGAAGTGTTGGAAGGGGGAACCGGTGGGGGAGACGCCGCGCCGTAGCGTTCAGACGGTCGGGGTTTGACAGGAACTGCGCTCTTGTTCCCAGGACATGGGCTGTCTGCAGTGAAACGTAACACTCGTTTCACCCGGTCTTCCCTCGTCTTAATAAGGAGGGTTCGCCGAACACTATAGCGAGATGACAGGCCACATTTCTGGAAATATCATCGGAGGGGTACTTTTCCCTCGCTCTTTCTCTCGCTTAACTCTTTGTGAGACATCCCCACCAACCGTGTTAAAGCTGAACAAACAGCTCGGCTGGATTCTCACCAGGTTCCCCCCTGTACTCTGTGGCCTGTTAGCCACGGGCCTGAGTGAATTTAGACTGAACGACCGCCAGTTGCTCGCTGACCTGCCCCTGTCCCCCCCCCCCCCCCCCCCCCCCCCAACAGCCCCATCCCACCCCCTTTGCTCTAGTTACCCAGCCAGAACTGATCCATAGCTTTCAACTTGAGTAGTTTCAAGCTGAATGAAGTTGAAGGTCCCGGGGAAGTGATCCGAAACTACATTTTCTCTCTCTCTCTCTTGTCTCGCCTTCATTATTTCACCGGGTGTAACGGTGTGCAACTTGAGTTTAAAAGACCAGAGAAGATAATTTCCCCTATTCCTATACTGCTTTAATGGGGTCAACAAGGCCTCAGACGTCATATGCGCACGGCATCCGGTGACGTCTTCCACAGCTCTGTATTCAGATGGCTGTTGTTGGAGCAAGATAGCCTCGTGGTTAGCGTGTTTGATCCCAGACTACAAAAGTCCTCCGTTTTCAAGGTCCAAATGTCTGCAGTCTAGCAGTAGGTGTTCCTGGAGCAAGATGCCCTGACCATCGACCTGCTTTGTAAATGCCATGTATCCGAATTCACTACTAAGTCACCTCGGATCAGCGTCTCCTCTAAAAAAACTAAACAGTAATAATGGATCTACAATAAGACGGCCGTGATCTAAGTTTCCATGACTGCTGTAGCTCACTACCTGAGCGCCGCTGGCAGAAGGGGTGGAGGGGGGGGGGGGGGGGGGGGGGAGACGAGTCATGGCATCTGAACAAACATGAGGGGCACGGGACAGTAGGCTTCGGCGGAAGAATGCAGGTATTGCTGGGGGGTTTGTGGGGCAGCCTTGGCATTCCTCGTCAGAGAGAGAGAGAGAGAGAGAGAGAGAGAGAGAGAGAGAGAGAGAGGGAGAGAGAGAGGGGAGACCAAGTCGACGGACGACGCAGGCCGCCGCCGAGGCAGCTTGCAAACAGTCGGTCAGAAAGAAAAAAAAAAGCCACACTGGAATGTCTGATGATCGTAGATCTCACACAGCCTGCAAATTACAGCCTTGCTCCAGCCAAACCCCGGGTCATTTGGGGCTTTTGACTTCATTCTTCTTAAAGTACAGTCGGGCTCTCGCGTACTGATTCAAACGCTCGGAAAACTTTGGGCAGTTGGTTTTAATTATTCGAATGTGGCTTTGTGAGTCTTTGTGAATGCATATTCGTCCATTGACAAAATTGAGCCAATTACCGAAGCGAAATGTGCTTGCTCTCAACAGACTGTAACGCTGATGTAGCGGTCCCTGGAATACCGCCTCACAAGCAGAACCCACTCCTTGTTTGTGTCTGACCGGTTGTGGTGCCAGACAGAGATGGATAAGTAACTGTGTGTTCACATCAGAAGCGAATTAAGCTGCAAAGACGCTTTGGTCGCTCATAAAGTATCGCTGCAAATATTTCTGTTCGCTTTTGTCGTTCGCTTTTGTCGCTCAAGTAGCTCATGACGTAAGTGCCGGTGTTCCCTGGGATCCACGCAAGCGAAGAGCGTCTACATTCCGATTGGTTGTCAATGTTTTTCAGCCGGAACGCGTCATAGTAATTTTCATAAAGTTCAGCCGTCTTCAACTTTTTTGGTCGCTCTGGTCGCTCAACTTTTGCCACTGGTAGCGTTTGTCGCTTGTGTCGCTTTGGTCGCTCTTGCCCATAGAAAGTGAATGACTTCCGGTGATTTGGCAGCTTAGTTCGCTTCTGATGTGAACACACAGTAATACTACTAATACAAATATCAACAATAATAATAATAATAATAATAATAATAATAATAATAATAATAATAATAACAATACATTAACTTTGTATCGCGCTTTTCAATATACTCAAAGAAAAATAACAAAATAGCAGTATGGGTATCCTTTAGAATGAATGAGTTACAACTGGGACAGAAAGACAAGATAATATGAAAACGCATGGAAGTGTTGAAACATTAAAAGCCGGTTTGAAGTGATGGGTTTTGAGGGAAGGACTCGAGTGAGGCGGCGTCCCGGATGGGTTTGGGGGAGAAGGCCGTGTTGCCCCCGGTAACAGAGGGGAACAGTGGTCCGGCCCTTCAGTTGCATACCATGAAGTTTTATAGAGCTGTGGAATGGAAAGAAAGATCAAGTATGTCTCACCACTACAACATAATCCACTCCTCTCCCTCTCTCGCTCTCCCTCTCTCCCCTCCACCTTGCAACCGCCATAACCACAAGAGAGAGTCCATATATGGACACGTACACACAAGTGTCTGCTTCTTTGCACAGGGGAAGCAGCGGGGGTTACACCCTCGTGAAGAGATGGGAACAATAAATAAAGCAAATATTTCATTCTCCGTATCGACCGGATGCGTGGCAGTGCTCCACACATGGACACCAGCAAAATGGAATGGAATAGAAACAAAAAATAAGAGAAAGAGAAAGAGAGATTTAAAATGGCCAAATGCACAGGAAGTTGTGTTCACATCGCCGCTTCACAGGACAGTGAGTTATCAGGTCAACGACATGAAAAGATCCCCCCCCCCCCCCCCTCTTATCCCGAGTGAGCTCTCAACGGCCTCTGATTTGCTGAGGGCACAATTCCCTTGTAGGGAATATCTTATCTGGAGCTGGAAGTGGTTTGAGCTCCCTGTACACAACCGCTTTACTCCCACTTAGTTCTGTTAGTTTGCTTCTTGTCGCTATACCTAAGATGTACATGAATAGTGACGGGCGTGTCTCATCTTGTTGTACTTTTGTGTTTTTTTTGTCTCGTCTTGTTGTATTTTTGTGGGGTTTTTTGTCTTGTCTTGTTGTACTTTTGTGTTTTTTTTGTCTTGTCTCGTTGTACTTTTGTGGTTTTTTTGTCTTGTCTTGTTGTACTTTTGTGTTTTTTTTGTCTTGTCTCGTTGTACTTTTGTGTTTTTTTTGTCTTGTCTCGTACTTTAGTGTTTTTTTTGTCTTGTCTTGTTGTGATTTTGTGTTTTTTTTTGTCTTGTCTCGTTGTACTTTTGTGTTTTTTTGTCTTGTCTTGTTGTACTTTTGTGGTTTTTTTGTCTTGTCTCGTTGTACTTTAGTGTTTTTTTTGTGTGTCTAATAACAGGATATTAAGTCATAATCTAGTTTAGGATTATGTTTGTATTTCTACTCACTCGGCCCATTATCCGTTTTGCCGATGCCAGGTGGAATTTTTGAGAAAATAATGTTGTTGTTGTTGTTGTTGTTGTTGTTGTTGTTGTTGTTGTTGTTGTTGTTGTGCTGTCGGACCCATGGCAGTCTATCACAGCAACCGGCGTGACGTTGAAATGAGTCGTGACGGTTCCTCCTCGAAACGCACCCCCCCTCTTCCCACTCTCCTCTCTCTCCAAATTCGAGCAGAAGGTACAGCAGCAGCAGCATCAGATATGGCTGCCTCCCTCCCTCTCTCTCTCTCTCTCCCTCCCTGCCTCTGTGCTTCCTCCCGGCTGTACAAGGCGAACACAAACAAACTGTTTGGGAGGAGCCCCCGAGCTCTCGGCCACAAGTATTCCTCCATTATGTCGTGCTCCAGCCACAGTCGCTTTGGCAGCGAGCGGAAAAAGAACTTCACTTTCGCTGTGCATTGCTCTCGTTCGCCCACACAGCTTTTATTTGCCTTTTCTCCTTACACCAAACACATCTGGTGCCTCCGCGGCCGCCACACAGACACCCAAGTAGACGAAACACACTGCGCTCGGAGAGTATTGCATGTCTCATTCACGTGTGACCAGTGGTGCTCTCCATGGAGGTGGATGCCAACATCTGGGAGAGCTGTCAATCAAAAGATCTCTTTACCTCTCTCTCTCTCTCTCTCTCTCTCTCTGCCTCTCGCTCTCTGTTCCCTCTCTGTCTAGCTGCATCGCACTCTCTCTCTCCCTTTCCTGTTCTCTCTCTCTCTCTCTCTCTCTCTCTCTCTCTTCTCTGTGTCTGTGTGCTGAGAAGAATAAACATGGTCGATACCACATAGCAAATATAGTTTGGTGCAACATGCATTCTGGCCATCTTCAACAGCGCACCGGCAGCTGTGGATACGTGACCTCTCATACCCCTCGCACAGAAGTTGACTCCTAAAATCCACAGTACCACAATAGAAGAGGCATTGGGTTATGTTTTGAAGATATTCCTTTGAAGATAGACACAGTTTGGAGATGTTCCTGACCTAATTAAAGACGGCATGTGAACGGTGTGCTTTGATTTGAGAGGTTTATTCGACAGGCAAACTCTACAGGATTCATTTGTGGCACCTAGGAAACGGCATCCGTTAAAGGGTTTATTAATCATCACTTGAAATTAAACGTAATCATTTTATTTTCTGTAATTGCATATGTGCATCAGCTGTGTGGCTCAGTGTGTGTGTGTGTGTGTGTGTGTGTGTGATCTGACGTGCACCAATGAAAGTGTGGAATCATATGCAAGCCAAGACAACATAACTGCGAGGGAACCTAATGACATTATGGCATCGAATTACAGCTAGGGCTGCACTCTGCTGCACCCCCCCCCCCCCCCCCCCCTCTCTCTCTCTCTCTCGCTCCCTCCCTCTCTCCCGCTCTCTCTCCCTTTTTGCTTTGCTAAATGATTATGCCCCTGCATGGAGCTATCCAACCCCCCAGAGGTCCTGTCGCTCTCTCTCTCTCTCGCTCTCTCCTGCTCTCTCTCGCTCTCTCTCTCTCCTGCTCTCTCGCTCTCTCTCTCTCTCTCCTGCTCTCTCGCTCTCTCTCTCTCTCTCCTTCCCTCTTTCTCTCTGTCCCGCCCTCCCGCCCCCTCTCTCTCTCTGCCTCCCTCTTTCCCTCTTTCTCTCTACCCCTCTTTATCGCTCTCTCTCTCTCTCTCTCTCCCTCTCTCTCTCTTTCTCTCTCCCCCTTTAACCCTCCCTCTCTCTTTCCCTCACCTCACCCTCTCCCTCTCTCTCTCTCTCTCTCTCTCTCTCTATATATATATATATATATATATATATATATATATATATATATATATATATATATATATATATATATATATCTGAACCATGTCTATGTGAAATCCTCAGATGTGCGTCTCGGTCTTCCCAACCGACCGGGTCTGGAACCCAAGACAAGGGGGGTAATTTAGCGGTATGTGGTCGGGTATCGAACCCCTAAGCCCGTGATGAGTGATCATGAGGACATCGTGTCATGTTGTGGATGTTCAGGACGCCAATGCGAGAGCCACTGCTTTGACTGTGAGTCAGGCTGGCGTTATTGTAATAATAATAATAATTACCGGCGTTATTATTATGAGTATCCCCCGTTGGGGTGAAAGAGATTAATATCGTTCAATGGTGTCCAGGCCATGACAGACCTCCTCGCCACCCTCCCCCCAGGGTCCTCTTATGCAAGCATGTTCTCAAGCAGAGCGGCCAAGTACTGCCCCACACTACGTCTCTAACCCCCCCCACCCCACTACCACCCCTCAAAATAGCCAAGAAGACGCTTCATATACACTGAAAATGGGTGCGGTGGGCGGGGGGCGGTCCTTCCCTACCAAATGAACCAATCCATGGGCATAGAATAGAACTATACTATCATATACTATTTATTCACCGTTTTTCTTGTTATTGGGGGAAATGAGCTTGGATCATGTGGTTATTCAATTCAGATATATCGCAGGTTGTGTCGTATTAATTGCACATTAATATGTAGAAAAGGTGTTGGTGGTATAGTTTGGACCAGGGGGAGTCGTATGGGCAGTGTTGTGAACTGGGTGATGTCTATAGTAATCATATTCATACATGGTTTTCTGTGGCCTTATGGGTGGGGAGACCACAGTGTGGACCAGTGTTCTGACAAATTCATGTTCATGGGCCATTTCTTCTTTCAAAGTAAAAGCTCCGTAATGATTTTGTAAGAGTCATAGACTGTATGTCTGTGTTTCACTTGTAAAAGAGAAAACAACCACTTTGCAATTGCGAGTGCATGCTTTAATTGCTTTTCACTTTACAGAGATAACCAACTTAATTCAATGTTGACAAAGAATATAGTACATAAACTGATAGCTATTTCAACCATTAAGGTCAAGTCAACGTTTCCGATTGTAATAGACTGTATCCCAAAATAAAAGTTTTCACAAGACCATATTCTTATTCTCCTGTTTATCAAGCCAATGTACGTGCTATGTAAGTGCAAATGTGGTATCCTGCCCTACCTTCTTTGAAATACTTCATATATAGATTAGGTACTTTAAAGGTAATCACCATAATAAAAAGGGTAACCCTATCTAATCCTATTTTTGCTTCAGTGATGTCACAGCCGATCCCACCAGTCAAGATATGAGATTACATTGAGGAAGTGGGATAAACAACTAATTACCAATTAATTATATAACTTATGAATTCATAATCTCAATATGCATCGATCTCTTCCTGCTGATTGGCAGGAAAACCACTAGGAATGCTACATTTTTTTGTCATAAAATACATGATGATGTATGAAATGTACTGATTTCTGATGTACTGATATACATCATACAAGGATGTGATTAATGGCTGCTAGCTATGTGTGCTTATGGTCCCAGGAACAATCTGACATGAAAAATCAGTGTAGAGACTTAAGACATGATGGAGAGATTATTTTGGGGGTATATCTGATAGCAGCCATCGGACACTTGGCCGAGTGTCTTGGTCCCATTTTACAGACCGCGGCAGGTGCAAGAGAGTGAAGGCGGGCCCTATAAATATCTTCTTAAGAATATTATGAAGACCCAGCAGAGACTCAACATGTCCTCCTATCTGTCTCCTGGCTTCTTCTCTCACTTCCAGGATTCATGTGGAAAGTGGGGAGCTTCTGATGTTCACCAGTTTGCAGTATAACTTCATTATGTCGTAATTGGTATTAATATGGGTGCTGCCATTAGTGCCATGGATCAGTCCAAATGTATTAAACCATCTGGTGCGTGTGTGTGTGTGTGTGCATTTGTAAACGGTGCCCCTTCCCTTTTCATTTCGTAAACTGATAAATAATTAGACCAAGAGAAAAAAGCTGTTAGCATTTCTTGCCTCGGCCCCAAGTCCGTCAGCTGCGTGGTAACAATAATTGGGCTTAAAATGGAGTCCTGCTATGTGTGTTGAGTCTGCCCCGTGGCAGCCAACTGACACATCAACAGTTTACGCACCGGGCCCTCTGGTGCATTATCAGGTGAGCCCGGCGGGCCTCTCCTATGTCTCTCACGTCGTGAACAATGCCTCTGGGGTCTCCTTGACGTTGCCGTCTCGCTAACCCCCCTGCGGTTGTTGTGAGACAAAGCACTAAGCTGAACATGTTCGGCATTAGCTCAGCCCCTATGCCCCTGCCGCCCCTGCTGCCCCTGCCGCCCCTGCCGCCCCTGCTGCCCTGCTGCCCCTGCTGCCCCTGCTGCCCCTGCTGCGGCTGCTGCTGCTGAAACACGTTCCCAGCTGTCCCATCACGGTCCAGATCCCTGGTCTGTGAGCAAAAATGTCGAAATATCAATAGGATGAGGATGAGGAGGATGCTGGGTCAGTGTGATGTCACACATGAAACAGACCTAAAAAAGAAGAAAAAGGGGGGGGGGGGGGGGGGTAGGGGGGGGGAAGAAAAGAAAAAAAGACTGTGCATTGAATTTGCGAACAGACATAACACACAGGAACACCGCACTAATCCAACACAGGAGTGGACATCACCTCCATGTTCTCGTGGGAGCCCAGTGGCTTTTATTACATCAGCAGCAAGGAGCCCTCGTGGGGGGGGCGGTGGGCCCGGCAAACCCACACCCCATATATAGTCATATCACTGGTCAAATGTCTGGCAGCTGACCAATCAGCAGGCCGGACCTTAAAGACGGCCGGGCAATTGAGGAAGGTATCCCCGCACCGCCTCCTCCTCCTCGAAAAAAAAGTATTGGATGTCCAGAGGAATTCAGTCGCCCCCCCCTGGAAGTACATATTTGACAGGCCGCAATCAGGAAGAGCTCGCACTCCAGCTTAGCGTTCAGTTAGGCACAGACGCTCAGTCTCCCCTCTCTCTCCGTTTTCCTTTTGGACATTTTGGTGCGGCCAAAACAACAATAAGCAGCCATGGACGCCATCAAGAAGAAGATGCAGATGCTGAAGCTGGACAAGGAGAATGCCTTGGACCGCGCGGAGCAGGCCGAGGGGGACAAGAAGGCAGCGGAGGACAGAAGCAAACAGGTCGGTTCGGATCTTTTTTGGACCCAAAGATTAGGTTTTAAAAAAAAAAAAAAAGGAAAAAAAAAAAAAAGGAAAAAGAAAATAAAGTGTGTGGAAAAAGTGGGATGTTTTAATGGAGCGCCTATTCAATGATGCGGATTAATTCATGGGCTTTTTTTTTTTTTTTGTGCAAAAATAACAGGCTTATAATGAATATCATAAGAACAAGACCCTCGTCTTGCTTTATTCAGTCTAAATAGCCTTTGACTTTTGATTTTTTTTTGTATAGCCCTATAGTAGGCCTATGTATAGCCCTACATGTGTTACAGCCTAATGACTAAGTAGCCTAATAGTAAGCAACAGTCAATGATGGTCTAATAATAATAATAATTAAAAAAAATAAAATTAAAAAAATAATATACTAATGATATTGTTTTGTTTTTTTGTTTTTAACGTGACAATGTGTATCCCTAAACGCATGTGTAGTTAGAGGATGACATAAGAGAGTTGGAAAAGAAATTGCGCATAACGGAGGACGAGCGAGATAAAGTGTTTGAGGAGTTCCAGAGCGCAGAGGAGAAGCTGCTGGCCGCTGAAGAAGTGGCCACTAAGGTACCACCTCCCCCCGCATGGGTCTCTAACCTCTCCTCTCTTCTCCTCCTTCTCCTTCTCCTGTCTGTCTGTCCCCTGTGTCCGTCTCTCTGTGTCCGTCTCTGTGTCTGTCTCTGCGCCTCTGCGTCTCCGGTACGCGTTCACGCACTCCTGTTTCCTGCTGCTGATCACCCCTTGAAACTATGCGCACACAAAAACCCACAACCACACACACCATCAGCTTGAGGACGATTTGGTAGCTCTGCAGAAGAAGCTCAAGGGAACAGAGGATGAGTTGGACAAGTACTCCGAGGCTCTTAAAGACGCACAGGAGAAACTTGAGTTGGCTGAGAAGAAAGCCGCCGACGTGAGTATAAGAGGAAAAAAAAAAAAAAAGGACACACACACATACACACACACACACACACACACACACACACACACACACACACACACACACACACACACACACACACACACACACAAATGCACCATTTCTGCTCTATCCTTTACACATTTCTGCTATGTTACTGGAAACTATAACGACAAGTGCAATGCCAATGGAGTTCAGTGTCTGCTTTTGTGGACAGTGTAATTATAAATATAGGGCCTACTCTAATGTTAAACCCTTAAAAAATGATCTGGACCCCACATTACCTGAACAGGCATGTGAAATACACTTGCCTGTTATTGGTGATAATTTGACAATTTCCTTGGAAATGACATTATGCTCCATTGTTGTATTATACTGTCGTTTTATGTTATATTTCCAATGGTCACGGGGTGCACCAATGACTTGAATCAACACAAAGAAAGCATGGTAGACTACAAAACAGACACATACGCCTAAATAACATGAGAACATAACTCGTATACTCAGTAGACCCTAATCAATTCATCTCTTTGGGGTTTATGTTGGGGGGGTTTGGTATGACTTCTTTGCTTCTTCGCAGTCCAAGGACGTCCAGTGGAGGGCGAGCTAAATATGCAGTTTCTCCTCCAGGAGGCTGAGTGATAAATATAGCCCACTGCTTTATATGGGCAACACGGAGCGCGTCTGGAGCTGCGCGCCCTGCTGCTGACGGCCAAATAGCTGCGTCTCCATTAAAAGTTGGGAATAGCTTAAAGAAACAGAGCCGTGATATGAATAGGCCTACATGTGTATGCTTTAAACGAGTTAACCAACCGAGCCGGAATAATAGGTTATATTAGGAAAAGCTAATCGCTTTAAAAAAAAAAAAAAATTATGATTATTATTTTTCTACATCATAATCATATTCCTCTTCACATAGTTGGCTTGAATTAAACTAAAACAAAATACACATGGCAATGTCATTTATAACTACTTCAAATGATAAATAAAAGTAATAATTTGCGATCACTTTAGAGTAGACCTGCACTACTGGCGTTTTAAATGGTTGGTTGTACTTCTGCAGACCTGACAGTAGATGGCGCTGTGGTTCAACTTAATATAAAGCCAAAGGATGCTGATGATATTCACTGGGCGTGTTCTTGCAATTAAAGTGGCATAGTTATTTACAATTAGCCTACACATTATGTTTTGATTTATCAAAAAATGAATGACACCATTCCGTTTAATAAAATAACGCCTTTCAAAATATTTTATATTTAAATATATATACATTTCGTTTTTGGGAAATGATGTTATTTTTTTGTACAATTTCCAGTCACGACAGAGCGAGACGTTGAAAGGCTTGCGCCTAACCTCTTCCTGTAGTACCATTCAAAGCGTCATTGCGCCTCTTTTCAATTTCAAGCAAATTCAGCAGCAGCACATAGGCCTAGCCTGTGTGTGTTACATTGAAAAGAGATATAAATATATATATAGATATCATATAATGGCCGGTGCAACATCGCTGGAGTCAGTCAAACGAAAAATCAAATCTTTACAAGACCAGGCAGACGTTGCAGAAGACAGAGCCGAGCGGTTAAAGCAGGAGCTGGGTCTGCAGAAAAAAGCCAGAGAAGAAGTAAGCACTTAACCTCATAGCTCATAGTATGTCTAATGCGCGTTGTTAAACGACAAGTGCGTGTGTTTAACGTATCGCAAACCACGACGCGTCCCGACGAAACGCGTTACGTTGCATCATGTCAGCGTCGTTGTCGTATTTACATTTCAACAAATCAAAACGTACGGCACGTTAAGACTAAGAGGCACACCTTCAATTCGTGCACGTTATTGTACAATTGGCCCCTCTTTACATATAGTGGTGAAAGCCCGTCTTCTGCGGCGTTTTTTGCGCTGAAAACGTGCCCATATAAGGGCAGTGGGGCTGGGAACGTGCAAGGTGCCGCCGCGCCGGTGCGGTCCTGCGGAGAGAGGAAGAAACCAACGAGAAAAAAGCCACTTTATTTACACGCGTTAAAACATATACACGCATACATACACACACGCGTGGTGGGGAAACACTTATTTTTTTTAAACTTAAATGGAGGCCGGAGTGTAAAAAAAAAAAAAAGCCCCCTGCGTCCATTTTTAAGGAAGTGGTCTGGGTCAGAAGTGGTTTCTCCTTATTGCGTTGTTCTCCTTCGGAAGCGCAGTGTTGCGTGTTGTTTTAAAAGTGTTACATGTGAAATGAATACCGTGTTACATTTACATTGAAAACGTGGTGCGACGTGCACACACGTGTCTGCGTAAATTGCGCGAGAAATATCTGTAATTGTCCCTTCATCCGTCTCAAGGGGGGGGGGGGGGGGGGGTGTCTGGTAACGAGACTGCAGGGTATTGAACTTGAATTAAGTCTGAATGAAGGGAGATATTAAACATGGACGGCAAAGGGCGAAGACTAATCCTATGGGAAGGGCCCTCTGCTTTTCCCATCCCTCTGCGCACACACACACACACTCTCACATATACTAACATTGTAGGTGGATATAGCCTACTGAATGGTATCACGTAAGACTATGGAGATACAACATTGGGCAGGACAGTGCAACAAAACTGAAAACCCCCAAAATAATAATACATAAAAACGATAAAAACATATAGCCTAAAATATGGACCTGCTTTCTTTGTGTTGTACTGTGTGTTTGAGAAGTGTGTGTGTGTGCGAGAGAGTGCGTGTGTGTGTGTGTGTGTGTGTGTGTGAGAGAGAGAGAGTGTGCGTGTGTGTGTGTGTGTGTGTGCGAGAGAGAGAGTGTGTATGTGTGTGTGTGTGTGTGAGGAGAGAGAGAGTGTGTGTGTGTGTGCGTGCGTGCCTGTGCGTGTGTATGCGTTCTCCCGGACGTCCAGTCGACTCCGGACCGCCCTTGACTCGCTTCTCCTTCCTCCCTTCCCCCTTAGGCTGAGAGCGATGTGGCTTCCCTTAACAGACGCATCCAGCTGGTTGAGGAGGAGTTGGATCGTGCCCAGGAGCGTCTTGCCACTGCCCTGACCAAGCTGGAGGAGGCTGAGAAGGCTGCTGATGAGAGCGAGAGGTGGGCTTGCCCGGAGGAGCCACAGTTGGGGCCGTCCCCGTCCCCCACACATTGTATTGTGTTGACTCTTTACACTGGGCTTACCCACTTAGGACACTTGGGAGGGGCCCCCCAAATCCATATGCTAAAAGTACGCATAGACTTTAAAATCGAACTCCCTGCGTTCTCCGGTTTGACGCCAGAAAGGAACATCCACTATGTGGTGCATTGTGGGTACAGTCGCTATAGCGAACTATAGTACAAATAGTGATTGTTTAGTGTAAGTCTGGATAGTATAAAGTATAGAAATAGTTTCTGGCGGGCCCATCAAAAGCCTATGCCGCTTTGTTTAGATCAGCCATGAGACAAATCAGATCACCATCAGCTGAAACAAGGGTGCAGCCGATGACAAGATTTCCCTCAACCAAATCAGAAGATTTAATCTGAATTGTATGTTTATTTAGGAGTATACCGTTTAATAATCACTTTCAACGTAGCGATCCTCAGTTCGATGAGTTTCAATGGGATATAAGCAAGATCTCTTAGTTATACATATATACATAGAGAGAGAGAGAGAGCGAGATATTAAACCAAATTATTCAATGAATACAATTCTTCCATACAGTGGTACTGTTGGACGCCAGCATACCTCCTCAGAGGGATACAGTGTGTGTTTTGTTGATGTTGTGCGTTGCTCTGCTCTGGGGGCCGTGGATCTGCAACCGTCCACTGACTCCCACTGTTTGCCGCCCACTGTTTGCCGCCCACCCCTTCCTCCCCCACAGAGGCATGAAGGTCATTGAGAACAGGGCCATGAAGGACGAGGAGAAGATGGAGCTGCAGGAGATCCAGCTGAAGGAAGCCAAACACATTGCTGAGGAGGCTGACCGCAAATATGAGGAGGCGAGTTTTTTTTCTATATACGTGTCTATATGTGTCACGGCATACAGTAGTTAGTCATTAGATTATAGTTATTAGATCAGAGCGCCGGACACTTTGTTCCACTCGTAACTCTTATAACGTTGGTCACAGCGAGTAATACTTTGAATCATATAGGTCACCGTGGCAACGCGGGTAACGTAGTTCACCAGTAGTAATTGTCGTTGTAGCTGCACCTAAAGGTTGCCCGTAAGCTGGTCATCATTGAGAGTGACCTGGAGCGCACAGAGGAGCGCGCTGAGCTCTCAGAAGGGTAAGGGATCGAAACTCTTGTCTCTCTATACTGTCCACGCATGTGTGACGTACGCAGCTGTCACCTACACCCGAAGACCTTGCCTTAAAAAAAAAAAAACACACAAAGTCTCTCACTAATGCATGTAATAAGTATTTGCATGTTGTTGCTTGGGTTTGAATATTGTTTGCTTCCACTCGCCACGCCCACTTAACAGACAGGCGAAAAGGATGGAGGAAGAGCTAAGAGTGTTGGAGCAAAGCCTAAAATCACTAAACTCCTCTGGTGTACAGGTACTACTGACAAAACAGCAAAACAAACGCACGCACACGCACACAACCAAAAGGCCGTGTGTTCGGATAAGCAGCTGCTTTCCCATGTCACCTTCCTTTCACCTTACTGAATTAAATCATTGTCTTGCTTGCTCTACTGTTCCCGCCTCCCACCGCCGCCGCAACCCCCCCCCCCCACCCCACCGCCCGCCTCCACACACCCCCATCCCCCTGCTCTCTTCATGCTTCATTTGCGTTCATTTTAGACTCTTTCGCACCTCTTACTTGGCAGGAAGGAAGTGTGCGAATGACTCGCGGTTAAGAGGATTACGTTTTTTCTTTTTCTTTCGCTTGAGTTTAAGTTTTCACTTTAATGAATGCTGAGTGTCACCTTCCTGCTCTGTTCGGGGCACCTTTGGGTATACTGTGGGGTTCTGTCCTTTCTTGATTCTGCTTAGTTCTTACTTATTTTCTCCCCCTCTCCCCCTCTTGTCCTCGTCTGTCCATCTTCCCATTCACCTCTTTTCTCCCCAATCCTCCCCTTCATGTGTCCTCCCTCCATCATCATCTCCTTCTTCTTCTTCTTCTTCTCTACTTTGCACCTGACCTCCCTCGCTCCCTCCCTCCCATTGTCTTAAAACACCAGCAAATGCTCTGAGCTTGAAGAAGAGTTGAAAACTGTGACCAACAACCTGAAGTCACTGGAGGCCCAGGCTGAGAAGGTAAGTGTCCCCCCCCCCCCCCCTACCCAAGCCAGCCCTCTCTGCCTGCTCTCCCACATCCCGCTGATCGTAGTCATCCACGCCCTCGGTGGACGTCCTCCAGTAGACATGCACATCATACCATTTTAGCATTAACACATTACCCCATTCACCAAGTCCTGCTCTCCTGTGCGCCTGTTTAACCCCCGGTCATCCCTGTCCGTCCACAGTACTCCCAGAAGGAGGACAAGTACGAGGAGGAAATCAAGGTCCTCACCGACAAGCTGAAGGAGGCAAGTCACGCTACGCTACGTTAGCCCACAGTAATGGAGGGGCTCCAGAGCGGTATTCAAAGGCACGACTTGAGTTGTTGTCCGTGTCCGCGAGGTCTTACGGATGTGTTCTCTTGTCACAACGCAGGCTGAGACTCGTGCTGAGTTCGCTGAGAGATCAGTAGCCAAGCTTGAGAAGACCATCGATGACCTGGAAGGTAGGATTTTCTCGTTTGTCTTTGTCCGTTATACACTTCCCCTCCATAGAGATTGCACTCAGGTCAGCTATGTCATAGTCAGTTGCTGCCAGTCATTGACAGTAATGGAACATGGGTAAGTGATCAGTGTATTCTTATTTCTTCTCACTGCTGGTTTTTCAAAACTTTCCCTCGTTTCCTTCTACCTAACTTCATTATTCAGGACCTGTTTCCGAACCAACTGCTAATCTATTGCGGTCATACCTTGTTGAGTCGTAGCGGGTAACAGTTACAACAGTAGGAGCGATGATATGTAGGAAGAGGTTTCTTCTTTTTTTTTGTTGAGGGTGTGTTGCTGATAGGAAAGATTACCAAAGTTGAGTCATACTTGCAGCATAGGTAGGTTGACCCATATGCCAAGGGGTAGATCGTTGACTTGTAGCACGGGACCAGTAAATCATCCACGTTTTACAACCATGTCTAAGTGAGTCACAGTGAGGGCACAGGACACGGCCGTGAAACAGGAGAGCTGCTTAAATCGAGCGGTGCTTGGGTTTTTGTCATTCCATTGATTTATTCATTTTTTTTCTGTTTCATTTTTTTTCTGGTATAACTCTTCTTTTCGTTTCTATTCTTTTTTCCATTCTCCCTCTCTCGTTCTGTGCGTTTCCTCTGTGTGTTTCCTCTGTGTGGTCTCTCTTGCCCTTGACCCGGGGGGCGCTCCACACTTCACCCTCGCCTTTCCATGTGCTGCTCCTCCTCCTCCTCCTCCTTCCTCCTCCACTTCTCCTGTACTCTTTCACCTCCGCTACGCCTCACCCCTTCCCAACACCTCCACGCCCCACCCCGACCCGCCTCGGCCCACCAATAGACGAGCTGTACGCCCAGAAACTGAAGTACAAGGCCATCAGCGAGGAGCTGGACCACGCCCTCAACGACATGACTTCCATGTAATTCTCCACCCGCTGTGCCTGCCCTCCTCGGCTTCCCACCCCCACCCCGAACCCCCTCCTCCGCCCCTCCAACACCCACCCTTTATTTCCCTCGAAGTCCGCCGCGCATTCAGATCTGTACTGTGACAACTCGATCCATCTGCTGTTTCTGTTCCTACATTCTCATATGGTTCAGCTGTTGCTATATATATATATATATATATATATATATATATATATATATATATATATATTACGCTCACACAGCACTTCAGGCAGCGAAGTGAAATGTGTTTTTTAATCATCAGCGTTGAAAAAAATAGCCAAGAGCGTTTTGACAATTGTGGTAGCCATCTGCGGTTTCCTTCCACGCCACAATGTTTGTGGCGTGGAGATACGCTCTCTATGGCTGACGCACTGTTAAACGTGCTTCGATAGGTCGCTACACCTGGAGTCATATGTTGTGCGAACAGAACACGGTATGGAGGTCCTCTGTGAGATGGGGGAGGGGGGGGGGGGGATTGATTTTGTTAAAATTCTGTTTGACTATATGAGTAAACGGGTTTCGTTTCGAGTGCTAGTGCATCTTCCAGTTGACAGACTTCCTTTTTGTGGTTTCTCAACTTCAAAATATTCTGTACATTAGAAATATTTTGACATGTCGCATGCACACTGTTCTGTGGTGGTCATTTTGAACGTGTTAAATCCTAGTCAAGCAGTGTTGTTCAGTGTGATCGAGGTTGATCCACTTTGCCCACTAACCAAGTTCAACTGACCTACCTGTACTACTAATACGGTCTACTTCTGTGTAGAAGAGAGGCCCCCCCCCCCCCCTCCCCGTGTGCTTACTCGTTGAATTTGGACGTTCGAGTTGTAATGTGAGGGATTCACAAGGTTCGCTATTTCTGACTCATCAAGTGCTTAGCCCTCCTGATTGGTCAGAAAAATCACCTTTGTGATCTCATGGAGGATTGACCGAACGAGGGTCTGTTGCAGATGTTGATGTGCCCTGCCCTCGCTTTGTTTTATTTCCGAACAATGCATTTCTGTGATGCATTGGGGGTTTGTTTCGTGAGTGTGTTGGTTTTGTTTTCACTTTATTTCCGATACTTTACCGCGGCGCCCTTGCACGTGGTTCACTCTACTCTTTCTCTCTTCCACACAGATAAATTGTTTACTCCTCATCATCAAAGACGCCACCTGCCGGCTGAGCAGATCTGTCCGCTCTCTCCAGCCTTCTCCCCATTTCCCCTCCCTTCTACTTCTTCTCTTGTCTTTGCTTTATTCTTCTCTCTTCACTCCTTTCCACATGTGTTCACCCTTATGTCAACGGTAGCTTTATCCCATCTCTTGTACAGAATCCTAGACTCTTTCTGCGTTGTATAAAAAAAATAAACGTCCTCCCTTCTATGTATGTAGTATCTCTTTACTGTCTTTTCTATTTATATTCAAGCAGCTCCAATAAAACCAGGACGCCTTGATTTATGAATTAAAAAACAACATGCACTTCATTGCTTTTCTTAATGCGTTTTCAGGAACCCACTCAGAAAAATGGTGGCTTCTCTGCCCTGCAGATTTCATTTCATTTCATATTTTTCTTTTTTGTTAAATGTCCCCTTGAATTTGAAACCATCACACCAGCATTGCAACATTACTTGCAGAATGAGCTGCATTTAGTGATAGGGGAGGTGAAATAGCTGCTACGGCATTTAAATAGATGCATGCAAGCACTTTTTAAATACTTACTGCAACGGGAGTACAGAATGATTGTAATGTTTCGAGGGAAGTGGCAAGCGCTGACCATGATAGATTGTACCCGGGAAGACAAAAAATTGTAATAGATTGAGCGTAGTATGAAGAAGCATTAGTTTGTCGTTATCGTGAATGTGAAAAAAAGGTGGATGGTTTCGCAAGAAGGCTTGACTCCGTGCTGGGGATGGAACAGAAGTTGTAATGGAGGACACATGGTTTGTTTGTATGATACATAATATCCTGTCATTTATTTAAATAAACAGCCTCCCATTTACTCAGTCTTTTTTCTTTAAGCGACATGCACATACCTGACACATAGACAAAACACTGGCCAACAGGAACCTATAGTAGGTCTGCTACTCTCTTCATTGGATGCCTCAAGCCTGCACATGATCTGCACCTGTCCTTATTGGTCAGTGTCATTCTCATAAAACGCCAGTGGAATTTGACATGTCAGGATTGTTTTAAAGGACATTTATTCAGGATCGTTCAGTACGTTTCAAATTGTTCTCAAACAGGTAGGTATCAACAAGTGCTGCCATTGAAACTTGCGACCCCATTTTCTTCTTGCTATTTTACTCTGATCTCTCCTTTTTTTCCTCCTTAACTGCTTTCTGACTGCAAAGATCGTGTCTACCAGCAACTTGAGAAAAACCGCCTTCTTACTAATGAACTAAGAGTGGTTTTGAATGAGGACTAAGTTGTTTGACTGTTGTCCATTGTTTTAACAGTTTGCTGTATATATGTGTGTATGTGTGTGTATATATATGTGTATATATATATATATATATATATATGCAATCCCATACTGTTGGAGAAATATTAACCTTTACAATTTAAATGTATAATCTGCACTATGTGAATATTGTGTGCTGTTTGTGTAAACAAACAAATTGAAAATATACTTACTCTTAAAGTGATCCTTAAATTGTATCTTTTTCAATTAACTTCTTACAATCCAATTGTATAGTCTTGTTTCTTGTAATGGGTTGTGTTGTATTGTTTCTATGAAGCATTGCAACATCATAGACTATTGTATGCATGGTATGCACAAAGACTATTGTATGCATGGTTAATCCTTAAATTAAGTGACTGACCTGAGTTGAGTTACCGGCTTGAATATGTAATTCACTAATTGTTTATGAGATTTACTAATTAATCTAATTGGTATTGTGTGTTATTAATCTCCTTTATTTGGTGTTCTAACAGAGAAATTGTCACATGCTAAAGAGGAGAACCTTGACATGCATCAGATGCTGGACCAGACTCTAATGGAACTGAACAATATGTGAAAACACACAGACACAGAGAGAAACACACACGCACACACACACACACACACACACACACACACACACACACACACACACACACACACACACACACACACACACACACACACACACACACACACACACACACACACACACACACACACACACACACACACACACACACACACTGGTTTTGGCTTTTGTACTTGCACCCTGCTTCCTCTAAATCCTGCGTTCCTTCATGGCCCATAGTGAAGAACGGACAGCCAGATGCTTTTTGTTTTTATTTTTTGCACCATCCAGCTTCCCCTGAAACTTAACCGAGGAGCAATGTTAAAATGTACCGCTCCCTTAAGCCCAGTCTGAAAAACACAATTTTTTAATAAATTGTAATTGTTGTAGCTACGTGTGGTTTGCAATCATGGAGTTTATTTTTATGTAATGGGGTGATATTACATTATCTGCCTAGAGAATTTACACATTTCCAATTGAGTCTTACACATCCCATTCCAACTGTCCTGATAGTACAAAGATAAAATAACTTTAGGCACTTAAATAAACGTTAGGAAACAATTTATATAGCAGAACTAAGAATACATGTTTAGATAAGTCCTGTATCCCCCAAAATACCTCACAAGTAAAAGTATACCATGTATTTGTTCATACTGGTATACTGGTGCTACTGTATTACACATTTTTAGGAAGGTAAATACGTCATTCCTGACCTTTTAGTTGAGGTTTCTATTTGGTGTCAGTAGTTAGAAGTGTCAAGAAATGGATAGCTCCTTGTTCCCAGTTTTAATTTATTTTTCTTAAATTTTCATGTATGATTTTAAATCATCCGGTTGTGCATTATTTTATAGGGGATGTATCTTGTATATCATGAATGTACAATACATTTAAATAAAAGCACACATTTGACATTTTCGAATTTGTCTTGCGTTTGGTATTCGTTCTGTTGAACATTCGCACTCTTGCACTTCGCAGGAAAAAAATACAAATCATTTTGCCGGTATTTTTATCTAAACAGCTCTGACAGTGAATTCAGAGACATGACATTAAGGCACAGGCAGGGGTTATGCACCTTACTCATGATGCCTACAGGTGGATCTGGGATTCGGCTGGGAGTTGGAACACCCAAGATACACACACAATTACTTTTTAAAGTTATATTTCATATAAGGATGGTTAAAGTAAGAAAAGAGACGACGCTCTATGTAGATCAGTCTGTTAGGGCAGGCTGCTGCCACAGGGCCTCCAACTGTGTAGTGTAGTGTCTCCTTATCTGTACACCATGTCTGATAAAAGTGGGTGTATCAAACTAATCAATGGCACTGATACAGGATATACTGGCAGCACCCTGACAGTTCCGGTTTGGCAAACAGAAACTAATATAATGGATAATCTGGTAGTTCAAAGTACAAAGATAAACGCGTGTATGTATGTACAAAGTTATGGTGAATCATGAACACCATCCGAGATCCAGACCGAACCAATCGACCCATGATGAACCTCTTAGGTCGATTGGTTCGGTCTGGATCACGGGTGTAAACAGGAACTAAAGTCCTATTTCTATGTATTTTTAGCTCACCATTATGTTATGGCCTAGCCCATAACATTTCCACCGTGTAGTTATTCTGAGGCTTGTTTTTTATTGTATTTTTTAATAATGTCGGGTTTGTGTGCTCCGTGTAAGTACAACGTAATCGCACGTTATATTTATCCAAACGTGCTCGCCAAAGGAGGTAGATCAATGTTGGACAAACAGGATAAAGATGAACGCCTGGGTTCAGCAACAACAACAAAGACGGTACGTCGTAAAGTCCGGTACCGACACGTCCAGAACCAGGTTTAACGTGTGGCTGTGGGGAGCCGGAGCGGGGATAGTCCTCGCACTTGGACTCAAGTACCGAACCGGCGGAGGCGACAGCGGTTCCTGCGACGCCGAGGTCTCGGATGAGGAGAGGACAGTGAGTGGGAGATATGATGCTGCCATCAGGGTCAGCAGGGACCTCGTGGCTCGGATCAAGGTAGGCTGGAAGAAGGTACACGTGTGTTTTGTATTTTTTGCATATCCGGTTGTTGTAGGCTATACCTATTAGCCCCATATGCTGATGCTTAAAGGTCCCCTATTCACCAGGTGTGATGTTGATTACCCCTAATACAAGCCATGTCAAAAGCTACCCTCTAATGACATCACAAGTGGGAGTGTCCACCCAGATGTATAGATAAATAGAGCAGCCTACCAGTTGGTACGTCCACTGGGTAGGCTGGGTAGGCTGATCTATCCATCATAGACATCATCTGGGTGGACACTCCCACTTGTGATGTCATTAGAGGGTAGATGTTGACATGTTGATCTGACATGGTGGACCTTTTAAATATAAAGTGTCTACTTCCTCCTTCACACTAGGATGAGGTGGGGGCGCCCGGATTGGTCATAGGGGTCTCCGTAGATGGCCAGCAGGTGTGGTGTGAAGGTTCGTTCATGGCCTATGAACCTATTTTCTTAACGGTAAATGTTACATTGTTCAATGTTACACATATCTTTGTCATCTAATGCAGGCTTCGGTTATGCCGATCTGGAAAACCGCACAGCATGCAGACCGGAGACGGTGATGCGCATCGCCAGCATCAGTAAACCCCTCACAACCGCAGCGGTTGCACGCCTGTGTGAGGAGGGCAAACTAGACCTTGACGTGCCCGTCCAGCAGTATGTCCCAGAGTTTCCTGCCAAACAGTTTGATGGAGAAGATGTGAGTTTCTTAAAATGAAAGCGTAGACACTGTCATAGGTCTATATATTTCAAATGAATGTGAAGGAGAATTGCCTAAAAACCCTCCAGGGGCTTGAAAAGTGGCATTCTCCAGGCAGCATATTACACAAAAGTATTACAGCAGTATACAATATACAGTTTTTTAATGTATAAGTTAGTTTAGACATAGTAAACCATACATAACAATGCATCCCATAAGGTACACTTTAGCAGTCTCAACTTGACTCTTCCTTGGGTCGTTTTGTGTCTTGTTTTTTTTTCCCCCCAGGTCACCATCACCACGCGTATGATTGTCTCTCACCTCAGTGGGATAAGGCACTATGAAAGAGATGTCAAGAAAGTGAGGGAGAACAGGGAGAAAAAGAGGAGCTTGATTAAAGCTGAAGTGAAGACGACTAAGGCAGAGGAGAACATGACCAAGGAAACCAAACAAGCAAAACCCACGGAGAGGAAGAAGGAGTTTGAGCAGGAGGAGTACTACCTTAAAACGAACTTTGAGAACGTCGTCCAGGCCTTGGACCTGTTCAAGGATGACCCTCTGATCTTCAAACCCGGTGAGGCTTGTGTTTACCATGGGATGGTATCTTGGATTGGTTTAGTGTACCACACTGTAACACTGCAGTGTTGTGTACCAATTGGCGTTAACAATCCTGTCTGTTTGCAGGCTCCACTTTCCTGTACTCTACACATGCCTTCACTCTCCTCAGTGCTGTGGTGGAACGAGCGGCCGGACAGAGCTTTTTGGATCACATGAAGAACTTGTTCCATGAGCTGGGGATGGTCAACACTGTGCCAGATAAGAATGACCCCATTGTTTACCACCGCTCGAGGTAAGAGCCACTTCCAGTCAAATATAAAGGACTGCACAATGTGTTTAAGCCGATGAAGCTATTTTAATTTCAAGCTATTTATATTATTATTGATCTGTACAGTATGATAAAGATACACACACCACCCTGATAATTAAAAAACTAAAAAACTAGCATAATAAACAAACACGCACATAATAACAAACAGTAAGCCCATATTACATACAATCTTCTCAGTTCTTGGGGTCTGTATGTATCTTTGAATCCCATGTTTTTGCTGTTGCAGATTCTATCACCTGAACAAGAAGGGGCGGGTTGTGAACTGCCCGTATGTAGACAACTCCTACAAGTGGGCCGGAGGGGGCTTTTCTTTCCACAGCCGGAGATCTGCTGTTGTTCGGGAACGCTCTGCTCTATAGCTACCAGCTGGCCCAGCTGAAGGACACCAAAGGCCTCCTGCCCGGCTTCCTCAGACCACAGAGCTCCCTGGATCTCTGGGCACCGCTGTACAGAACAGAGGGCAGCTGGGATAAGGACGGACTGTACGCCCAAGGGTGGTTAGTAGTGGAGAAATCGCAGAAGTACGGCCAGTGCAAGAGTCGCAGGCACTACGTTTCACACACGGGGGGCGCTGTGGGGGCCAGCAGTGTCCTGTTGATATTGCCCAGTGAAGGGACACTTCAGCCGAAAGGAACGAGGGCAGAGTTCCTCCCCCAAGGCACAGTGGTCACCATCATCACTAACATGCAATCTGTGGGGCTTAATAGCACAGCACTGAAAATAGCCTACGAGTTTGACAAAGTTTGTAAGAAGAGCTTGTAAGAATAATAAGACAGGAACATACAACACACACAGTATTATATTTTTCTCTGAAAAGTCTGATGGAAATTAATTTCTTGTAGTGTATTTTGTAATACGTGTCAAATTTTACAAATTGTAATAAATGTTTTTTATAACAAGACTGTAATTATTTGTCACCACTAGATGGTAGCAATATAATGGTTTTCTAAAAACAAATATTTGATTATTGTTTGTCAAATGATAATTGTGCTCTCATATGGCATGTGGAAATGACTTGCCTTGCAAAATGATTTACAGTATACAGCATTAAGCTTCAGAAAACTAAAAGCACCTTACAAAGGTAGCATAGCTTCCCAGTTTGTTTTTTACATTGACGTATCAAAATGCTGTGGTGTGTCCCTACATTTACGCTACACATTACATATATGCGTATCATTTAACACATTCAAAATGGTATAGTTGATTGTATTTCTATTATATTATGTATTATTGTTTTATTATTTTTCCTTTAACTGACAGACAAAACTATACAAAGGAGTTCAAAATGCAGTCTAGCAAGTTTGTGATGAATGAGGCTTATTCAGTTGCACCTACGTTTTAACGTCATCAGTCGTCCTGTAAGCAATTTTCACCTCGAGTTTCATGTGATGTAACAAGACTTAGTTCCAAGAAGAGAATGAAAACAATTTCACACACACTCAATACAAATGGACATTAAGACTGCATGTCTATGCTGAATATTATTTAATATGCTCTTTATATATATTTACATATAATTTACTTTTAATAATAATTTCATTAAAAAAACTTTGCTTACATCAAATTGAAAAAAGGTGACTAACAAATGTAACGGCTACACTAACTTCCCAGGCAATAATGTTAGATGGCATCTAATTGCTCATTCACTCTTTACACTGTGTAAAAGCATGTTGGTCTATATGTAATGGCGAAATACTTTACACTACATAAGTTGAGGCTATAGATATATATATATATCCTTAGTGGAGCGGTCATTATAACAAATCCAGATAGATTATCACCAGCCTTAACACAATGAGGGTCAGTGACTACACTCTCGCCTGCTTGAATACTGTTTTTTTTCTCTTTGCTAATCGGCCCCTCATAGCCACATCCCAGGTAGCATTCAGTCCCTCATAGAAAGATATAGATGTATATATCTATATAGCGAGATATACCCGTACATCCACGGTCCAATGGGAGTTATGTGCATAAATATAGTAGGGTCATACTCTGGACTTCACCCTCCAGTACTGTTGCTGGCCACTCCGTGTGCTCTGTGGTTTGGATTTCCACGTCCTGTATCAACACAACACAATCAATGTCAATGTCCAAACTTTGAGTTAGAAATGCATGCGTTTCATTATAGTCAACACTACTATAGCTATGGCAGTGTTCCTGTTTAGATCAACAGCACTACTGGGGGGTGGGCCGGCTGAACTTACTTGCATGCGTAGTAGATGACGAAGGCCAGTACTGTTAAGACAAGAAGAGCGACGATCACCACGGCTGTGATTAACCCAGGGTGCCCCACACTGCTGGACGTGCTCAAGAGCTGGAACTGCTCACACCTGCTGCCTTTGTAGCTTGAATTGCACCTTTAGTACACAAACACACACACACACCCACACCCACGGCAATATGATAGGTTAGTTGTCAGTATGTTTAAGAAAGTACATGGGCTGAGGTATGTTGTGTCACATTATTAGCAAGCTGCAGCCTGGCAACCGGAAAGACACTTCATCATCATCATCATCATCATCATCATCATCATCATCATCATCATCATCATTTCCTGGTGAAATTCCAGTGCAACTCGGGTATCACTTACACACAGGAGAGTGAGTCCATGAGGGGTATCTGGTAGCATGTTCCACCGTTCATGCAGTACGTGGCCTGGGAGTCGGTGCAGGGCTGTCCATGATCTAGGACAGAAACGTGGAGAGTCATGTCACCGCCGATTTCACTACCGCTGCCAACGAAAATAAAACACGACTTCACTCAGACAAGAAGTACACGGGATGTGTGTTAACAACACAGGCAGCACGGTAACAGGCCCGGCTGTTTTCTCCTTCACCACACCACACCATAGATCATAATCTCATAAAGCGTTTCATAGATCCAGATATTACCTGCCATCATTTGGGATGCCTGTCGGCCGAGCTGATGTTCGTGGTTGACAAATACCTGAAACATAGAGAACACCAACTGTCACACACAATGAGCCAACTTAAGGAGAGAGAGAGAGAGAGAGAGAGAGAGAGAGAGAGAGAGAGAGAGAGAGACAGACAGACAGACAGACAGACAGACAGACAGACAGAGAGACAGAGACAGAGACACAGAGAGTGTTAACCAGAGCAAAACCTACATTTTCTAGATCCATTCTGGTCACCATTGGAAACAATCCTGAATCAACTGAACACAGGGGTGGGGGGGGGGGGGGGGGGTCCTACTAAACACAGTCTCAAACGATTACAGTCCCTGTCTCTCTCTCTGTCTGTCTCTCTCTCTGTCCCGTCCCTCTCCTTACCAGCTGGTGTAACCCCAGGTCCCTGTAGGCTGCTGCAGGTTCCCAAGGTGAGTCATAGTAAAGATTGAGAATAACTCGGATCTGCTTTTTGTAAGGCTTGGTGGGCGGGGTGCCGTGAGCCTAAAAAATGTCGTGATTGCAGTTTGTCCACATTGTCGCCTGCCTACACGCTGGGAGTCAGGATATCAGATGTTTTCATTCTGGGCGACATATTTCTCAGCGTGTTTATACGTTTTCCCATGTTGGACGCGGAAGGCGTTCAAGGGCCACATGTGGGCCCACCAAAACTAGGCTACAAAAGTGACACTTTTGATACTGCACCAGCACCGCAGCGAAGTGACAACGCTGAGTATTATACTTTTAATAAATTTAAAAAAGAGATTATAAATAAAAAGAGACCGCTTCTTAGTACTACTTCTTCACAGCCCACACGTAACTTCCCCGGCTAAGGGCGGCGGCGGCGCCTTCAAAGCGGCACGAGCTCGCGGTGAGACAATGGAATGAGCGGCACGCGGGCGGCTTTTTGGAATTGGAAGCACGCGCGCGAACGGAACCGTGGGAACGTACCTGTGATAATAACAACACACCTCATCACTTCCGCTTCACATGCTGCGACCTGCGTCCGGTTCGCCAGACCGTTAGGTGACTCATTTGGATGACCTTTGTGTTTTTTAATACGCCGATATTGGCCAATGTGATGATATTGGCCACAGTGTTAACTGTTAAGTATGTTAATTACCGGTAGCGCAATAAAACAAACAAAAAAGGCTACCTCATATTGAAGCCGAACGTAAATCACAACGACTCTGAACTACACCTATAAAAAAATATATTTCAAAAAATAAAAAATAATAATATATGTTGTTTTTTTGTGTGTCTTTAGCTGTTTTCTGTGTGTTGATAAACCCATGGCTCTTCTCGTTGTTATCGCGAGGAATTGAAGCCCAAGAGGTGAAGTGAAGCGCGAGAGGTTTTTACGTCGACGTTTCTAGGATGGTATAAATAAATAAATAAAATAAATTAATAAATTAAAAAAAAACACCCGTTTGCGGGCTCGTGCGCCTTTACAACTGATATACAGCACACACACACACGCACACACACACACACGAAAAAAAATGCCTGCCGTTTAGTCTGGAGGAGATGACATCCTAACAGTTTCTAGTCGCCGCACATCTGTGGGGAATGGCAACCCACGTTCAGCAGCTGGACAGCTCCTGGTCGTAAGCCTATTCTTCTTATTAATATGATTAGTATTAGTATTATTTGTAATATTATTGGACACATGGGGTCCCTCGTGTGATTGTGGGGGGATGTCCTGCAAGTTCAGCGTTACGCCGCCGTTACGACAACGTCTTTTGAAACCAAACAGGCGTCGCTATCTTTTGTATAATTCAATGGTAGCTCATCTGGCACAACTATGGTGCTGTTAGCCCGCCATACAGCAGCAGCTGTCTTCTGGGCTCACGGAGACACACACGGGGACAGAGACAGAGAGACGGAAAGCTAGCTCTTGTGTGCACGGCAGCGACGATGGAGATATGACCATCACCACCACCACCACCATCAGCAGCATCATCATCATCACTGCGAGGGCAACGGAGTCACGACCACACTTTCCATAATGTAGAGCTGGGGGGGGAAACAAAGGTAAGATTTATGCCTCTTTGAATTTCAATTAGGAAAAGAAAAAGGTGCAAAAAAAAAAAATGAATACGTCTACAGCGGCTTTTTCTTTGTCCCCGTTTTCCTAATTCGAGATGTACTGTCGTTAGTTACTATTCATTAGTTACTATCGTTACTGTCATTAGGAAAGCGTCGCCTACATTTCAAAGTATAGGTGGTCTTTAGCTGTCATTTTATAATGCTTTTTTGTGTGCCTGATGAAATGTAAGAGGCTCGTTAAGGCACCTTAATTATGCTAATACCCAGAGGCGTGAATCCAGCTGGACTTTATGTTGACATATACGGTAATTACGCGCACACCAAAATAATGTGTGCAATGAGCATAATGTTAGGCAACACCATCATGCTTACCTGTGTGTGTCTAAAGTTGATCTGGTGTCTGAACTTTCACGGTTGAGTTCACATAACCACGTCCATGATTTTTGGACACACATAATCGTCAGCATAACTCCCACAACTTAAACGACGTGGATTGATTCATGGTGGTGAGAGGTATTTAATCTGAACTGTGCTGTGCTCAAAAGGCGTCGCTCACATGGCTTTGCTCGGTGCCTCCTGTTTGCTACCCAGTAATGCAATGCTTTGTAAATCAATGTTGCCTACCTTGAGAAATGACTCCCAGTGTTGTTATTGATTGTAATTGTATTATTATAGTATAACATGTAACTGTGTGGTAATATGTGAATCTGTGTGGTAGCCTATACGTTGGGCTTGGTGTCTGTTCTTGAATGTCAGCAGCTGGAGAGGGATCTCAGTGAATGGACTTGGTGGGGTAAAGGGGGGTTGGGGGGGTTGGGGGCTCAATGCCGCTCTATCTCATTGCACAAAGAGCTAGCATCCTGCTGTACTTGCTATGCAAGAAGTGTGATGCTTATCTGGCTAGTTCTGGTTAAAAACACACCTGGCATCTTTTTTCCTGCTGGTGGAATTTCCTTTTTTCCTTCTTCTTTATTTTGCTCTTAGGAAAGGTAGGAGCCAAGGCCCGCCTGTAGTCGAAAGCAGCCGGAATTAAGACTTGGTGCTGGTTTTGTGTGCGTGGAGGACATCCTATTCATCGCTCTATCAGGACTTCATCATCAACATGAGCAACCCTCAGTAAGTACACACGTTAGTCACAACTGTTCACGCCAATCACAACTGCTGCTGCTGCTGCTGCTGCTGCTGCTGCTATGGTCTGGGAATCTGACACACACACACACACTCAGACAGACTGTGTGTGAGGATGAGATTGAAAGAAGGGTATACCTGTGTGTACATCCGGAGGCTCTTTGGTGAATGGCATTAACCAAGCGGATGGGGGCCCGTCCAATCAGCCTTCCCATGAAGAGCCATGGAGCATTTGGCCCATTCTCAGCGTTGCACCCCCTACCTCCCCACCCCCCTTTAGCATTCAGGAGGGAGCCTTGCTTGTCATCTTCTCTTATTAATAATTACTCTCTGTGTGGTCCCCTAGACAGGCCCTGCATCCTGATGACATGGCTGAGCCAGAGTGAGAGAGAGAGAGAGAGAGAGAGAGAGATGGGGACTGAGTGGAAGAGAGTGGAGTTGTGTGGAGTGGAGTTGAGTGGAGTAGGGGATGAATGCAGAATGGGTTCAATCAGCTGTGTCTGCTGGTTAAAGGCACAGCAGCAACAGCAGCAGCAACAGCAGCGGTGGTGCGGACCCTGCGCTGAAACCTCTACCCACCATCCACTATCTGGATCTCAGATCAGCCTGGGCTCTTGGTGGTGGTAGATGTGTGCGCTTGATGAGCTCATCACACCCCTGCTAGCGGTGAACCGCCGCAGCACAGCGCTGATGACCAGATAAACAAGCGAAGGGGTTGTTGTCGCTGCTTTTTAGTGTTTGCTTACAGCGGCACAAAAGCATAAATTACAAGCTGTTGGTCACTGGTGGCTCTTTGACGCAATGACAGATGTGAAACATTCACTCAAGAGAGAGCTGCGTTGAGAGCTATTTTCACATCTCCCCTTTTAGACCGCCTATCTATCCATCCATCCATCCATCAATCTATCTGGCTCTGTCTGTCCATCTGTCTGACTGCCTGCCTGTCTCTTTGCTTTCCTGTCTGTCTGCCTGTCTGTCTGCCTGCCCGTTTGCCCACCTGTCTGTCTATCCACCCATCTGTCTAAATCTCTTTATCTTGTCTGCCTTTTTACTGCTCTAAGTATCTAATCTCTAGCTGGAAACAGGAAACAAGGGGAACATCAGATGCAGCATTCTCCTCGTATTACATTTGTTTCTACATTTTCATTTGACTTTGTTAGGTAGTGTTTTGTTTTATGCAACATGGAAACGAAGCGACAGAACAGAACAGAATGATGTATTCCATTCAGCATTTGGAGTCATCAAATTTTCATATGACATTATTTTCAAGCGACTGTAGGCGTCTAATGGGTGCTGGTCTTTCCCAATATACTGAGTAAAACAGTGCATGCTTTTACAGAATATGCGACTGGTATTTATTACATATCCTTGTACAGAGTATCCATATTAGTGACAGTGAAGGGGCTCTGTCTACATGTAAGCATCAAAATGCTTGATTCCGAGCCACTGCGTATATCCTCTCTCAACCGCAAAGAGAAAAAGTCCAAAGGATTGACCCAATGTCTTATTTTTTACTCCCTTCTTGATGACATTGTACATTCACCCCCAGGCCTCGCACCCTGCAGGAGACCAGACGTTAGCTAAAAAGATCTGACGACTCCACAAGTGCACCATCGTGTCACACTCCCCTGACTCAGGGATGCAGTTGGGAAGTCTGGGCTGAAGCCCACATGAGTGATCTGGCACCTTGGTCCTCTCTCTCTCGCGCTCTGTCTGCGATGGGGATCAGAACAGCGACTCGCCATGCTCCAGGGGGCGGCCAAGTGTCCGTATACAGGCTTTATTGGGTGAGACAGTGTGGCACTGTTGTCGACAGCTGGCCAGGGGAGAAAAGAAATTGTCGTGGCAGAAAGCACTCAGAATGACAATGATACCGGTGCCCTCTACACACACACACCACGCTGCATTCGTGCTGAGGCAGCGTTCACAAATCCTTTTAAAGTCACACCGGCAGATCCTTCTTTCCTGTTGTCATTTTCTGTTGGAAGTACGTCTTCCATGCAGGCTGTGTCAGGTACAGCAGGGTATTGTACTCCAAATAGGATTTCTGGACTAAATATTGATTGATGCTAAGGAGTGTGTGTATTTGAGAGGTTTTTTTACACTGCAACTTATACCACATTGGAAAGGAAAGGGTGTGTGTGTGTATGCCCTATGTTAACCGTTCTGCTTCCTTGTGGCAATTGCTGATATTACATTGCGTCTGTTTGACATTTCTCAGTGTGCTTTGCTGTGTTCGCCGGCCTCATGGTACAGAGCAGAGTTTTGGAGCCTCTATTCCTCCCCTTTCTCCCAGGATGGCAACCAGCCACTCTACTGGGGTTCCTGGCTTGGACTTCGCTCGTCTGGAAATGTGGTTTTGATGCACTGAGCAGTTTGTGTACGTCATGGCTGATTATTGTCCCGGTTGCGGTCGGTCAGAGGTGCCAAGTGTACACATAAAACAGCAAGATGCACGGGTGGAATTATTCTACCGGATGGTTGAGATAAATAAAGCTAGCAGGGGCGCATGTGCAGTAAATGGTGTGCACTGAAAAGGCAGGTTTGTTTCCACAGTTTATGTTCCAAGTGATCAAGAGGAAAAAGAGTGGTGCTGAGTTCAAAGTGAATGGCGTAACACATGGCTGACCACAGCTGTTAGAAAAAAAAACACCTTTACATTCATTACATTCAAGGGGAGAGCGTGGCTGCGTTTTCCTCTGCGGGCCTGACTATATTAACATTTTACAAAACTGAAGGTCTGCTCACTGATCTTTTCCTGGCCGCCTCCTCCTTTGCCGGTTTGACCTTCACATGGGTCTCGGATGGAGGCTCTTTGGATTCACCAGCCCCAGTGGATTTTGTTCTCCTTTGTTTTGTAATCGATGCCATCCACCTCTGTAGTGATGGAGTCATTGAAGCCCGTGCATTGACTTCTCTGGCCCACTAACTTTTCTGTGCCTTTATTTGGCATGGTTCCTGACTCGCTTGGACTTTATCAAGACAAACGATTTCCATTGAATAAACAAACTTCCGTTTGAAAAAAAACAAAAACGTATCGCATTGAAGTAGAAAGCAGTGGCCTTGAGACAGTACTCTGGTGTTTGATATTGATCTTGTTTGTACCTGGTGCGCCTCAGGGTCGCTCCCCAGGCCGGGGCCTCGGAGCTGGAAGTGATCTCTCAGCAGGTGGAGGAAGACAACCAGAATGGTGCCCAAGTTCAGCTGGTCAGCTTCACCTACAGAGACCTGCCTCTGGCTGCCCTGGATGTCTCACTGGCCGGGTCCCAGCTCATCTCAAACCCAGATGAAGAGGATAACAGAGATGGGTGAGGACACACACACACACACACAAACGCACAAACGCATGCACACACACGCACGCGTGCACACTCATGCAGACACACATAAAACTTGTATTACCGGTCTGTGAAATGTGTATAATAACTTCTCATTGGCAGTATCTCAAAACACATAATAGACATAATATTATAAAAAGTAAATGAGTTATAGGTCACTTTCAAATTAAATACATGTTTTGCTTGATGTTTTTGATCAGTTAAAACTGTTATCTAAGACGGATGAGGAGTCACATTTGGCCCATTTTATTTGATGAATAAGCTGTATACATAATACAATAATCAGTACAATCTATAATTTGCCTGTCCCATTAATGTCCCTATAATGTCTTTTTTGGTGTGCCATGTGCTTGTCATCATGCATGATAATTATATTGACTTAGCGTTTTTATTATCAGACAATCAAACGATGTTTGGCAACCAACTTGTTGGTGTGCTAATAAAAAGTGTCAACTGACACACATACCTAATATTCTGTGACAGAGAATACTCCTTCGAGTCAAGACATGTTCATTTTACCTTTTGACAGTTACTGGTAGCGATCTAGCGTCATGTTGTCTGTGCAAATGTCAGTGCCCTATTAGTATATTGGTATCTGCCCACAGTGGCGTCTCGTCATCGGGTGCGTGTTATTTTCCGATCGCTGTGTCCTCACACCATGGGGCCCTGATAGTAGACCTAGGCCAGGCCCTGCCCCGCCCCCATCTCAGTGTCTCCCTGTGGAGAGTGTCCATCGCTCGCCTTTCAGGAAGCGTGACTCACGAACCCTCTGGCACGCTGCGGCGCCAGTGCCCCTGCCGAGAGGGTGTACAAACAGCATACGTTTTATCAGAGGGCCCATCATTACCAAGGCTACGCCATCCAAGCCGTGGTGAGCCGGCCGACCACGGTGGGCCTGGACCGGTGCTGGTCCGATGGCTCCGTGGGGATCAGTGGACAGAATGACAGATGGGTCCCAACTTGAGCCATCCTACTTCCTGTTACTCTCTCTCTCCCTCTGGCTCTGCCTTTCTGTTTATCTCTCTGTCTGTCTCTGTCTTTGTCTCTGACTCTCTCGCTCTCTCTCGCTCTCTCTCGCTCTCTCTCTCTTTGTCTCTCTCTCTCTCTTTTTCTCTCTCTTTCTTTCTCTATATCTCTGCCTTTCACTCTTGGTTTTTATTCTCTCTACCTCTCTCTCTCTGCCTTTCTGTTTATATCTCTGTCTCTTCCTTTATCTCACTCTTTCACACACACACACACACACACATACCTTTGCCACCGCTGTGTATAATACGTGTGTGTGTGTGTGCGTGTGCATGTGCGCGTGCATGTGTGTTTGTATTTATATATGTGTGTGTGTGTGTGTGTGTGTGTGTGTATTTGTGTCCGTATGTGTGCTGGCAACCATGTGCAGTCATGATGACTGTGGGCAGTGAGCATCAGAATGAGGCCAGATGACTCTCTGCTACTCTGGGATTTGACATTGTGGAGTGGAATTGTCCCGCTGTGCCCGGATGGCTCTCTGGAGCATTCGTGACGTCAAAAAGCCATACTTGGAAAAAGAAAGGGACTTTATTGCATTATAGGCCAAAGCTCGTTTAAGAGTCAGACCGTGAATCGGAATGTGTTTATGTAGTTTATCTGCTGATCAAGACGTGTTTCTTGAGGAACACATCAGCATTTTCAAAGAGCCTTCTTGGAATTCCTGATTTTCAACACCCACATCCATTCCAAGACATCTTTGTCACTGTAGTTTCACTCACACCTCACTCACTCACCATTATTTTTCATTAAAACCGCAACAGGTTTGTTCTGCCTTTGTGACTCATGTGTGCAGTATCAGAGGAATGATAAAGGCAGGTTAGGTGATAGATAGGATTGGTTCTCCCACAAGCTAATGGTCTAACCTATAGCCTGCTAGATCTGTTGCATAGGGACATCTCTTATGTTACAGACTTTGAGGCTAATATGAATGAGTCGTGGAGCCCTACTGTACTTGAGATTATCAAGTTTTATTTTAAGTCTGAATGTTTTAACAAGCCAATTTGAAGAGCTAGGATGTTTCTTTTCTATGTGAAAAAAAAAAAGAAAATATGAAGGAAGTATAACTCAAGGCCATAGGTGTATTTCCCCTCAATGTACAATAGCCTTTACATCTTATGTTCTTATTGATTACAAGCACTGTTATTGTTGTTGTTGTGTTGCTCATCCACATAAAACATGTGTTACATGTGATCCATGCGTGGCCTTGATGGTGTTGTTGGGTTGGTCCGTGCGGATGTGCAAGCTTGGTGGAGGAGTATACGGTGGAGATGTGCATCCAGTCTTGCACGGCAGATTCACATTCACGCTCGCTACCATCAGACGTGGGCGGCTATGTAGGAGGTAGATGTTCTTGTGGACTATTCAAGGGGCACAGGCAGTACTAGCTGTTTCTCTGCTAAGATGGATGGAATTATTAATACACTTTGTGGTTTGCCAATCCTTTTGCAGAAAATGCTGGTTAGACCATATATGTGAGTAACCTTGGATCCATAACACCCCACTCCGTCCCCACTGTACACAAAATATTTTTTGTTTTACCTCCTGCCATACAGACTTCAGTTTCCCCCCCAAAAAAGAAGCAAAAAATAAATAACCGCAATGTCATTCTTCAGTTGGATGCTGCACATGAAGACCCTAATGAAATCAAGCAGATCCTATCAGAGATACAGGAAAGACGTTGGTAGGTTTAGATTTGCATCTTTCTCAGTTCCAACCCTTTTGCGATAGCCTGACCTCCAGACTCTTCGGAGCCAAAGACGCTCTCTCTCTCCCCCTGCCTGAGCCGCTCAGCCCCAAGGCCCCCCTCGCCTTCTCCTCACTGCCTGCCTATCACCTCCACACCAGCCTGGAGTCTGCTGCGGCAGAGGCAGCAGCTGCAGCCATAACAGCCATATGCCAGGGCTCTCCAGAGAGAGAGAGAGAGAGGTGTGAGACACTGCAGCAATGACAGATGGATCATATAGGTCAACCTGCTGCTGTGACTGGAGGAGGAGGGAGGAATGGGCGAGCAAGTTGAAGAAAAAGAGAGAGGGAGAGAGGTGGTGGCGGTGGCGGTGGTGGTGGCGGTGGTGGTGGTGGTGTTGATGGTAGGGGGGTCTCTCCCCAAAAGTCCATTCACAAAGCTGCCAGCTGCAGAGCATAAGAAAATGCCTTCCTTTGACAAATGTCATATCTGTCTATGTTGGACTTTAGTGTGGAATTAACCTGCTGTGCTTTGCTAGGAGAGGCACAGGGGCCAGGGTTATACCGAGCTTTATAGTAAGTAGGAGGCGATTGGACGGGCTTCGGCAGGGCAAGATAAAGCCAAGGTTGACTCCATCACTCAACTCAAGTCCCACCCAGCCTAAATTAATTTCTTGAATCACTTATCCCGCCAATGTCTAGACATTACTTTTAGTAACTTTAAAATACCCTGGCATTGAGTCAATTGGGCATTAGAACGCCCCAGAATGTTTATGTCAGAAGGGATAATTTGCAAACGTCTGGACCACAATGTGTATCGAACTGCAGTGTTTGAGTATTTATTTCAGCAGCAGCCGCAGCAATAATTCCTGAATCCTTGGATCCAGAGCTTGAGTACTATACCTGTTCTATGTAGATGGATGTCTCAAAACGGGGTGAGGGCATTTCCCTTTCACCCCCCCCCCCCTCTTGTGAGTCTATTTCAAACACACGGAGCGACAGTCCCCTCCATCACATCATCTCCCTGTGCTGGCACCGTGTGCAGCACAGTAGATGATGTTGGAGTGCAAGGTTTGAGGGTTGGTTAATATTCACAGACATGCAAAGTGTGAGATTGCTTTTTGGGCTGAGAGCGAGAGGGATCAAGTGTCCTGGTGGAAAACCCATTTATCAGGAACAGCTTGTCTGCCGTGCTGCACATCAAGTCACATCCATCTCCATTCGCCTTGTGTGCACGGCCCATTTCTCTGCCTAAACCGCCTCTCAGCCCCTCTATGCGAGGCGGACCGACGTTAGGTATAGCGTGGTATCGAATGCGAGAGAACACAAGGGGAGCATAGAAGAGGGCTAGACCAAGAAGGAGCGCATGTCCATGAAGAAGGAGCGCATGTCCATGACGGAGGAGCGCATGTCCATGATTGCACTGGTGCAAACCGATGCTTTTGTATCATGCTGCCAAAATGCTTTTACAAACCTCTGATAATGAAACACGCTATAGGCTATGTTCAAGAGAAGAGCATGGACAAGCCTCTTTTCATGCTGCCATCTGATATTAATTATCAATTCATTTGACTTGCTAAGTTGCCGCAAAGCATTTCAAGTGATGAATGTTGAATGGAAACGGAGGCTCTGAAATGCAGAATTGATTACCTATGATAAGATTACATGGGAGCACCGTTGAACACATTCAGCACTACTAAGCCATATTTCTTTCATCAGAGGTTTCTATGCTACTATTATGATATGACAGCTGAGTCAGCAGTTATTGCAAAAGGGGGGAATCTCTAGCTTGCGGTTGTGTTGGCATTTGTCTTTGTTTCTTTTTTTCATCAAAAAGAAAATCGCAGGGGAAAAGCATATATTATGTATCGTATAAAAATGCCCGTCCGAGTGCAGGAAGTAACCTGCGAGCTCAAACGAGCTAAATGAAATGAAGAGAGTCCACCGACATCTGCTGTTCGCCTGCCTGCCGGCTCACAGTCGTGGTCCATTTTCCTCTCTGCCTGTGCCTGCTGACTTCAGCAGATTGGTGCGAATTGGTTGGGAGTTGATGAGGTAAAAAAAAATCACAAGACATGGTGATCACAACAGCGATAGAGTGAGAGAGAAAGGGAGAGAGAGAGATAGCAAGGTAAGAGAGAGAGAGAGAGAGAGAGAGAGAGAAAGAGAGAGAGAGAGAGAGAGAGGGAGAGAGAGAGCGCAAGGTGAGGGAGCAATGTAAAAGTGACGGAAAAGTTTGAACTTCAGTTAATCCAGACTAAAGACACTTAAAAAAATCCTGTGATTCAACAAAGATACAATGCAAATCTATTTAATATAGATTTATTTAGTTAAAATATCTTGTTACAGTTCATGTGTTTGTAATGGAGCTTGATGCCCGGATGTGCTCAAGACAGCAGTTTCTTTAAAACATTTCATCTCCTTGGTGAAAACCTGTATGTGGATAGCACAGTGTGGGATAGTGCAGTGGCTGCGTTCAATCCCCAATGTCCGCCGTCTACTTGGCATCCTTGAGCAAGATGCCCAACTCTATACCTGCTAGCTCCATAATGACCCCTTTGACCACCTGTATTCATTGTAAGTCGCTTTGGATTCAAGTGTCTATTACAGTGTCTGCTACAGTGTGTGGGCCTTAAATCATTTCAATATTGTCAACTGATAACAAGCACTCCAGACTTACGACCCTTGGCTGTCTCGGCAGTTTCTAATGGACGCACAAACAGGAGAGTTGCTCCCATGTGACGCATCCTTAACATCTTTACCTTATGCTTCATCTTGTCTCAATTAGAGGCGACGGCATAATGAAAGCGATGGAGCCCGCCGGAGACGGGCTGTCTTCCTCCTCAGTAAGACCATAAAGGTCTTGTGGACTGGAAAGCTCTGTCCCGGGCCAACGCCGACCTGCCGTCTTTCTGCCTGATTTCTGCATCTCTGTTTTACTGCCAGGACAGTTGTGTTGGCCGACTGTCTTCGACCGCCGGTGTTGTGTACAGCATTCCTTCATGCCTTTTTGTTTTAGGGATCCGTTATTGATCGGTGGTCATTTGTTTCTGCCTCTGCAGCTGCTGTCTGTTCGTCTTCGATCGTTCCCGCTGTACCTGCTTGCGCGATGCTGGACGTCTTTATAAACCTGTCCGTCCATAAAACGCTAGCCTGTCTCTCCTGTTTCCTGCTTCCCACAATGTTCTTAATGGAGATTGCGGTGTCTGTGTGCGTGTGCATGGGTTCTATGTGTGCGTACAAGGGTGCGTGTGTGTGCGTGTGTGTGCATGTGTGTGCGCATGTGTGTGAGTTTGGGTGTGTTCCTGCATTGTGTGTGTGTTTGTGCGACGGTTGGTGTGTGTGTGTGTGTGTGTGTGAGTTTGGGTGCGTTCCTGGATTGCATGTGTGTTTGTGCGACGGTTGGTATGTGTGTGTGTGTGTTTGTGTGTGTGAGTTTGAGTGCATTCCTGCATTGCCTGTGTGTTTGTGCGACGGCTCTCTGTGGGATTACCCGTTTGATCCAAACTCGCCGTGACCCCTTGCAGAGAGTGCGGTGGTTTCCCCTCGCTAACACCGCTCCACCGCCCCTGAAAGCGGCCTCACTTCTTCCTCATAAATACTACCCTCAGTGTTCAACATTTAATGTGGTTTTCCCCCAAATTAAGTTTCATTCAGCTCCCAGTGATTTATCATCGCCATTTACTCTCCCCCCAGACGGGGTCTTACTTTACAGCTTTATTAAATTAATACCTTTTCTCCACGGCTTGGCGTGGAGTTCTGAATGAATTACGCTGCCATACGGTGCAGGCTAATATTTCTTTTTTTCTTCAACGACTCGTTCAGCGCGCTAACTTATGGCGTGTGTGGTGAGATGAGCCTACCGTTTCCCAATCATGTGCAGAGGATTCTCCTTACAAATGAGGTCATCAACACACTCGCTGACCTCACTCCATCACATCTAACATGCAGCAAGCTCTCGGGTTTGCCGATGACTGCAAACCCAGCCAATAGGGTGGATTATGGGTAAGGTCATACACTTTGATACGTACACATGAATACCACTCTCCGGCGTGTACGTGTGGATAATGCATGTTTGCATCCAGCGCTCTGTGGTTTAGATGGTAAAGAGGAACAGGACACATTTACACAACGCATAACGCCAAACGCATGAACGGGCAAATCGGTGTATGGGCATTCAACTGTGAATCAAGTATTGCTTAATTTAACAGGGAATCCGTTTTCCTCCGTCTTTCCCGCTCTTCACATGGCTTCCTCTTGAACTCTTGACTATTTGTCTTCCGGATTGGATTGCATCCTAATGGCTTTTAAAAGTGGCTTTTGCTCCTTTACTTCATTTCTCTGTGTACCCCCCCACCACCACCTCTCTTTCTCTTGAGCTGAAAAGGGAGCGGGAAGGATGGAATAAATCCTATTCCTCTTTAGTTCCCAGACAGACGTTCCTTATGGCTTTCCTGCTTTGGGCGACAGGTGACAACAGATAGCTGCTATTTGTTTGAATGAACCAAACCAGAGCCAGAGAATGACACACGGACACCACTTTTCTTCTGCTCTCTCCGCATCCTTCCTCTCTGGGATCATGTCCGACTCGTGGCTTTGAATACAAAGTTGTGGTGGAGAGCGGAAGCCCGTGTGACTCCTGGGGGGGGGGAGATTTGTCTTTATTTATTGACAATAAATCCCCACGCGGCCTCAGCCAATAACTGCCCTCCACCGTGGGGAGAGCATGTGTAAAGTCACAGTGTGGGATTTACAAGGGAGTCCTGAAGAAAATCTACCAGACAAAAATGTTGCTGCAGTCACTCTCCAAATAAATGGGAAAAAAAGACAAGTGAGAGAGGACAAGTTGTAGCTGCTCGATTGTCCAGGAGTGAGTGACGGTCTGTGTGACATACACTACAGACTGCACTTTTAAAGAGAATATAATGCTAGGGTTGTAAAATAATCAATTGTAAGATGGCGATCGAACTACCGATCAATTTATATTATTACACTTATTATTAATTATCGATTACAACAATTTTTACAATAATTTTCCCCAGTCACAACAATATAGATTCTAATCTAAATCATGAGATTTAAATCATACTTAGTAGCACTCACCTTTTTCGCTGAGGGTGATACTGTGTGCCAGTCCCCACCAGCTGGTATTGAGCACCACAGTCAGATAGGGGACAGATCCACCACATGGTCAGACAGATAACCAACTAACCTCTAGAGTGACAGTAGAGGCTGGTTGGGGTTTTTAGCTTGAAAGCTCCAATCTCACCAGCGTCCTGACTTAATGTGCACAATTATGCAAACCCTGAAATACATGGTAGATTATACCTCATTCGAATAAAATTGACTTTTGTTTTTAAATATTTCCTTTTTGGGGATTATTTACTATTTTATACGATAGTAGCATTAAACTACCCATTAAAACAGTGCATCCGTTCTTAAAAAGCAGCTCTCTTTCTGGCACATTTCACAGGTAGAATAATAACATTCCTGTGAATCAAAATGGCGATGGTACAATTAAGGATAAACTAATAACGTTAAAGAGTGATCAGATTGTGGCATAGCATACTGTATTCTGAACTGTACATCACATATCCGATATCTGAAAATATATACTTTGCTGAAAATGAGAGAACATTGATCAATACATTTTACAACCTGAATCAATTCCAGGTTGCATAGCCTTAGGAGGTCGTATCTTGACCTTTAATGTATTTATTATATTTATTAAGATTTGTTTGTCTTCTAATATTTTCTTGTATATATTTCAGTTTTAAAGCTTAAATCTCTGAAAAACAACAAAAACAACAACACCTAAACTTCCTCCATCTTTTCTCTTTCCCGGGCTCCACTTTTTCATTGTGGTATTTCAAGATTAAGTATAGGCTATTAAAGCAATTATTTGATTCATAAAACCTCTGACCCCACCTCTACCTCAACCTTTTCACTTGGATGCAACAAAACAACTCCCTACTTCAGCCAGGTAGAATGACCCACCTCAAAATGACACCGAAGTGTATCAAGAGCGACTGTTTCTTTAATCCACTTCGTATTCGTAAGGTATGCTTAACGATCCTGTGACATGGAGGACCAAGATTATGGATCTTTTAATTACAACCAATCACAGCAGCTGATTTGAATGATTATCACTTCTATCCTTAGATGCTTATCATTGCATCAGGCTGGTGTTGTCATCAATTTTAAGGAAAACCTGCTGAATGGCAGAGGATTGGCCACCCTTGCCGTCGAGAGTCTGTGATTTGTGGATAATGCTTTCATGAATATTAATTGGCAAAATGGTGGTTTTTGATTGTTGGTTTATTTCACAGCTAAAACCAGCAACAAATAAAAGGCCTATTTTTTTATGAGAGAGAGGTCAAAGTCGGCTTGACTAAAACAAGGAGTCAGCTAAAATAAATCAAGCTCGATTCTTAATCCGGCGAGTTTTAAGGTTAAACATATTCCTGTTTGACTACACGATTTTTAAAAGTTAAACGTTTGATTCTATATTTAATTCACCATATTTGCGTAAATGAACCCATGTGACAGGTATATATGGCTGTAGTTCACAGGGTTCAGAAGTGAACGGGGGCTCGGGGCCCTTAAAAAAATAAAATTGCCCTCGTAATTGGGTTGACCAAAATCCCAAATGCTCCTGAAACGTATTACAGGGGGCAAAAAAAGCCCTTGTTGAAAAAAGTTAATTTCCGATCCTGTTCATAATATTGACTACAGATCTGT